>PVJS01011534.1:0-45594 GCA_004027185.1 Glis glis | reverse complement strand
AACCCAGGGCATTCTACTTCAGAGCTATACTCTCGGGCCTTATTTTATTTATGTATTTATTTAATTTTGAAACAGGGTCTCCTTAGGTTGCTGAGGCTGACCTCAAACCTTCAATCCTTCTGTCTCAGCCTCCCAAGTACTAGAATTACAGGTTTTTCTTCTCTCTGTTCTTCATGCAGTCTGCCACTCCA
This sequence comes from Glis glis, assembly GCA_004027185.1. Lineage (NCBI taxonomy): Eukaryota > Metazoa > Chordata > Mammalia > Rodentia > Gliridae > Glis > Glis glis. The sequence goes on along the minus strand of PVJS01011534.1, from coordinate 45,403 downwards.
CCTCCATTTTTGCTTAGAGAGACTTAACAGTAGAGAGGTGATTTAAGTATGCCCAAACAAATTTAGGAGGTGCATATGGAGGTCCAGTGAGATAAGAAGATGGAAGTGTCTAGAGGCTACCGTCATGTCCATAGAGAGATGGTTCTCTACTATCACAGCTTAAGCATCACCTGTTGGGAGACTTTGGGGGAGTTACTGAATTTTCTGTAAGATCAATTTCTCCAACTTTACAACAGAGTATGGGAACACTGATCTCAAAGAGAGAGTATAATGATAAAACGAGACTTTATATACAAAACTCCTAACACAGTTCCACCCAGAGTTGGCATTTAAGAAGTAGTAGGTGTTTGCATTTTATAATGTAAAATCCAGTTAAAGCTGGGCATAGTGGTACACACCTGTAATCCCAGTACTTGGGAGGCTGAGACAGGAGGATCATGCCAGCCTCAGCAACTTAATGAGACTCTGTTTCAAAATAAAAAATAAAATGGGGCTGGGGGTGTAGCTCAGGGGGTTCAATCCCCATTACAAAAAAAAATCCAGTCAAAAGCATAATCAAATACGACAGTACAGTGCAATTTTGTTTACTAAGTTTAGTTGTTTTTATCTGTTCCTCTCTTTTGCTCATATCCCATGTGTATGTTCTCTATTTTAAATTGAAAATTCTTTAAATTTAGAACCAGACTAGTTTTATTTGAAACAGATTTTTAAAATCACATGCTAACAGTGCCTTCCTTCATTATTTTAGAGTAACAATATATTGGGATGCTTGCTAAAATCTTCGGTATGTAGAATTTAACACTGGAAATGGTTTTCTGAGGTGGGTGAACATCTCAGATGGTCTGTGTTGGAGAAATGATTTCCAGCTGATCTTTCTCCCCCACTGGACCGCACATCTTGACTTGCAATTCTGCTGCCTCTGCTGAGGGTGATGGCACCAACCACAGCACTGAGAAGTGGAGAGGCTGAAAAGTGGGTGAGATGTGGCTCCGACCCAGATGTTCACTGTTCACGAGTTTTGGTTGCTCTGTCAAAGACAAGAGGCAAGATAAAAAAAATGGCTTCAGTCTAATCATGACCATATTCAGCTTGAATGTGGTCACTGAATTCAGTGATTCAAGATAAGCGCATTCTCCATCCCAGCCTACCCCCACAATATTTACTACCTATTTTCACTTTCAGAACTGAATTGTGCCCTGAGATAGCCAATACTTAGAAATTTTATCCATGTACATTAAATGCATAGGTCTCTTCTACATCCTCCCCTTCCCCAATATGGAGCTGACTGTTTGGGATTTATTCTCTAATGGTGGTCATTAAGTTGCATGTTTTAATGGGCGTATTTTATAACTTTAAAAGGGAACTTCCCCCAGACAAGAGGGCATGCCTCTAAGATGGAGATCGGGTGTTGAGGAAGAAGAACTGTCTAATAATACATGTCTGATAGCTCATCACTGTGTTCAGACACACAGCTCTGGCAGAAATAAGACAGCCTCTTTTTGGCAAAATGTGATCCACACCATCCAGGTTTCCATCTTCCCTCCTGAGGAGACATGGATTTTCTGCAGTATCCAATTATTTTGCCAGAGAGATGTGTAAATTAAAGTAGCAACAATCATGTTAACATGTATGTTAAGACATAAAATAGTTCACACTGATGTAGAGAGTGTGGCAAGTTGTATTTTCAACTTGAGTCCACCCATGGAAAATATTTCTACTATTCCCCTCAGTGTCATCAGTTTTTAAGGCCTTCATCTATCTAAGTTTTCAGCTGTAAATAGATTCTAGTATCTGAAAAGGAAATCTAAGTGGCCCTTCATGCCAGAGACTGGAACTAGTTTGGTATGTCAGCAAAACTCGTTTTCAGTTTACCTGTATCTAAATGCTTGATTATAGGTTGCCAAATACACCCATACTTGAACTTACAATTCTTTTTTTTTTTTTGCGGTACTGGGGATTGAACCCAAGGGTATTCTATCTCCGAGCTACACCCCCAGCCCTATTTTTATTCTTTATTTTGAAACAGTGTCTCCCTAAGTTGCAGAGAGCCTCACTAAGTAGCTGAGGCTGGCCGCGAACCAGGATCCTCTAGTCTCAGCCTCCCAAGTACTGGGATGACAAGTATGCGCCACCACGCCCGACTTGAATTTATAATTCTTAAAAGAACAGAAGTCAATGTGCACATAAGCTTGTCTGTCTCATCATGTGGTTTAAAAAAAATCTGTGAGCAAGGGTTGAAATATCAGGAAGCCAGGCAAGGTGGTGTACACTTATAACCCCAGTACTTGGGAGGCTGAGACAGGATGATTGCAGGTTTGTGGCCAGCCTAGCAACTTAATGAGGCCCCCAACAGCTTAATGTGACCCTGTTTCAAAATTAAAAAAATAAGCCAGGTGTGGTGGCGCATGCTTGTAATCCCAGTACTCTGGAGGCTGAGACAGGAGGATCCGTGTTCATGGTCAGCCTCAGCTACTTAGTGAAGCCCTCCACAACTTACACCCTGTTTCAAAATAAAGAATAAAAATAGGGCTGGGGATGTAGCTCGGAGGCAGAATGCCCCTGGGTTCAATCCCCAGTACCGCAAAAAATAAGTAAGTAAATAAATAATAAAAATAAAATAGGTCTGGGGGTATAGCTCAGAGGTAGAATGCCCCAGGGTTCAATCCCCAGTACCATGAATGAATGAATGAATGAAGATTCCACATAGCTCTTTGTGCTTAGCAGGCCTGAGGCTCTGAGTTCAAATTTTAGTCGCACATACATGCACACGAACACAAAATTGTCACTTGGTGTTATCCTGATAAATCAAAGATTTAGCAATGCTTTCTTAGCCCCGAGTAGGGAGATAGAAGGGAAATGCATACTTACACAGTACGATTTGCCCAGCTCCTCCTGGGCAGTTTTGGTTTTTGTTAAAAATCACTGGATATTTAATACACCAAAATATTTTAATCCATATTTATTTTTTTAGTGTAGAAAATTGAACCTAAATTTATCGGGGCCTTTCTAATTCAATCCAACTAAATGGTATAATTCACTTGAAAGGTATTTCGGAGAAAGCTCAAGAGTATACAATCAAACATTTATCTACTTCCCTATGCTACTGGATAAATGACAATGACTAATAGTAAATATTTGGTGTCAAGGGCTATGTCTTGTACAGCGCATTACTCATTTAATTCTTTTTTTTTTTTTTGCGGTACCGGGGATTGAACCCAGGGGTATTCTACCTCTGCGCTACACCCCAGGCCCTATTTTTTATCCTTTATTTTGAAACCTGGTCTCACGAAGTTGCGGAGGGCCTCACTAAGTAGAGAGAGAGAGAGAGAGAGAGAGAGAGAGAGAGAGAGCGAGCTGAGTCTGGCCGTGAACCCGAATCCTCCTGTCTCCGCCTCCCAAAGTACTGGGATTACAAGCCACCTCGCCTGGCTACTCATGTGATTCTTATAACAGGCTATGAAGTAGGTGCTAAATAGTATTATTAGCTTAATAATAGCAAGAAGAAAATCAAACTGTGAAGTTTAGGTTATGTACATTCCCAAAGTTACAAAGCCTGCTGGGGTTCAGCTGGGATGATGCTTTTCCTAAAACCCACATTCTTCACCACTCTCACTCTTCCTCTAACTGACCCTGGAATCACATTCTAAACTATTTTAAAAAGATCTTTTTTTTAATGGTTGTGGAAAAAGTTTTTGTGACATCTACTTTTCTTATGACTATACAAATAAAAAATTTCATAATGTTTATTCTTTTCAGAAAATTGCCAACAAATGAGTACTCTAAAGATATAACTTTGAATTAAAGCATAATGTTTGGAAAAGATAACTTATTTATATTCTTTTTTAAAAATATATTCATTTATTGGTGTGAGCCGGGCATGGTGGTGCATGCCTGTAATCCCAGTACTCGGGAGGCTGAGACAGGAGGATCACAGGTTTGAGGACAGCCTCAGAAAGTAGTGAGACTCTCATCAATCTAGCACGACCCTGTTTCAAAATAAGAAGTGAAATAGGGCTGGGGGTATAGCTCGGATATAGAATGCCTCTGGGTTCAATCCCCAGTACCCCCCCACAAAACAGTATTTTAAATGCATATATATGATATATGATATATATATATTTTTTTTTAACTGGGTGTTGAACCCAGGGGCATTTTATCTCTGAGCTACACCCCAGCCCTTTTTATTTTGAAACAGGGTTTTGTTAAGTAGCTGAAGGTCTCACTAAGTTGCTGAGGCTCGCCTGGAACCTACATCCTCTTGTCTCAGCTTCCCAAGTACGAGGATTACAGACGTGCGTCACCACACTCATCTTTTAAATGCTTAAATATTTTATATACAGCTGTTAGAAACATAAATCAATCTAAAGTGTATATTTTTATAAATAGATATTTGTCCTCGTACTTGATAATATGCCCCAGATCCTCTCTCTCTCCCCCTACCCCTTCTTAGAGGCTCCTCTTTTTTATGAATGGCCCACCAAAGGGGTCAGGGGTGGGTAGCATTCTCCTCCAGTATTTTTCTTTTTCTTTTTTTGCTATTGTAGATGAATTATGTATGTGCCCTGAAGTAATTAGCAAAGACGTTGTTGTTCAGCTGAATTTTAAACTAATTAATCTGACCTAATTCCTGTCAAAAATAATTAGGATAAAATATGTCCTCCCCGCGTGACTCTTTCAAGCCAAGATGCTAACACGCAGCATCTCCTGTGTATGCGCTATTCTGAAATGGAGAGGATCATTTTCGTAACAGTTTTAGAGAAGATGCTAAAGTACTACCTGGTGAATTGTCACCTGGCATTATCACCTCCCCAGCATCTCTCTGTTAATGGAGACAAGAAGCCAAACTAACATCGGGGCTCTGATGTGAGTCTTAAGTCAGACCCCATCACATAATGTGGTTTGCAATGAAAAACTAGTCCCTCCTGGTTCAAAATGTTTTTGGGTGATGTACGCACCATTTCTTAGCCTATTTACTTTTTTCATGTGCTGGGGATTGAACCCAGAAGTATTATACCTCTAAGATACACTCCCAGCACTATTTTGTATTTATTTTTTTTGAAACAAGGTCTCAGTAAGTTGCTGAGGGTCTCGCTAAATTGATGAGGCTGTCTTCGAACCTGCGATCCTCCTGTCTCAGTCTCCCAAGTTCAGGGATTACAGGTGTGCGCCACCATGCCCAGCTCCATTCACTTCTCCTACTAAGACATTAAAGGATCTTCTGACTTTCGTCCCCACCCCCTACCTGCTCAAAGTATTCTTTTTAAAACATCCTTCATGATAGAATGGGACTAGGCCAATGTCTCATATAATAAACAAGTCCTGACATATATGTTTCTAGAAAAAATAATTACAGAAAAGCTTTACCCACAGACGTTGGTCAATAAATTGTAAGGATCTGGATTTGCAAAAACAGGGACCGTCTGAATAGGATGGTGTCTTCTGTCTGTAATCACCCGGAGCCTCACCCACTGCCCTGTCCCTGGCAGCAGCCTCTTCTCTGTGCCCTCTCACCTTGACCTTATTCTCTAGCAGATGAAGGAGCTTCTGGGATAGGGGAGCACGGCGGAGCATAGATATCACATCCCCAAGCAGCTCGGCGTTAATAATTTTCTTATTAAACTCAGGAACCCCTCCTGTTTTTGAGACTTCCCTCCCCCACCCGCTTCCAAGTTAGTTTCTAGGCAACCGATAAGCACTGAATTACATTAAGCTCTTTATTTCGAAGCTGCGGTTGAGGATTTTTTGCTGCATATTTTCGGGCTCATTTATAGAGACGGCAGCATGAAATTCATTAATTCTGTTTAATCTTCAGGACTTCCACGACTCGGTTCTAAACCACATTACCTGTGCCTGTTTTTCATGTTTAAATTGCCCCAGTGCTGTAACTCCGTTTTATATGTAGATTATGCCGAAGGTGCTGCGAGCTCTAATTTGGAATCACAGAAGCAGAATCTACAATTTCCAGTTCTTGGTGACCATTCGGCACTTTGGGGTGGTGTATTAGGAAATTAAATTTTTCACGATCTCCTTTCTCTGAAGGACCACCGGGAGTCTGCAGCTGATTTTCTAAATAAGAGAGTGCAGAGACATGCAGTTCAGACTGAAAATGCAGCCGGCAGCTAATGTGTGCTTTCACAAATGAAGATTTTGATGCGAGAGAGAGGCTTTTGGAAATATTGTTCGTTGGTGCCTAGTAAGGAATCAAAGTTGTGATTTCACATCGTACCAAGGTCTGCATGAGAATGAGGATCAATCTTTCAGAACTCTTCTGTTTTGAGTGTTGAATGTTTTAATACACTGCTTCAAAAACTCTGAGCAGGTATCTCTCCTCTCTCTCTCTCTCTCTCTTCCTCCCTCCCTCCCTCCCTTTCTCTCTGATATTTTATAAAAGGCTTTAGTAAATCTCTTAGTCTGCCATGTATTTTGTTCCTCACAACTGAGCAAAAACCATAAATTAAATGTTTGTTCATTCTCTCATTCATTCATTCCTCTCTCTCTCTCTCTCTCTCTCTCGTTCTTCTCATTTTTTGTGGTACTGAGGATTGAACCCAGGACCACTCAACCTCTGAGCTAGACCTCTAGCTCACTCATTCTATCTATCTATCTATCTATCTATCTATCAATCATCTATCTATCATCATCATCATCATTATTATCTATCATCTATCTATCCATCCATCTATTTTAGTACTGGAGATTGAACCCCGGGGCATTCTACCTCTCAACTACACCCCCAGCCCTATTTAATTTTTATTTTGAAACCGTCTTACTAGGTTGATGAGAATCCCACTACTTGCTGCTGAGCCTGTGCTCAAACCTGCAATCCTCCTGTCTCAGCCTCCCAAGTACTGGGATTACTGGGAATTGAACCCAGGACCACTCTACCTCCGAGCTAGACCTCCATCCCTATTTTATTTTATTTCAAAACAGGGTTTGATAATTTACCATGACTGGCCTCAAGCCTGAGATCCTCCTGTCTCAGCCTCCCAAGTACTGCGATTATAGGCATGTGCAATCACACCCTGCTTATTTTCTTGATTTCTTAAAACACTCAACAATAAACTACACTGGTCCCATTAAAGGGAATGACTTGGAAAGGAGAATAGTAAAGTCTTTTCAAAACTCAAACTCCAATCTAATCCCTTTTCTTTCACCTGTTTACAGTCTACCTTGTGGCGGTGGCTGTATGAATAATAAATTTAATAGTTTCATGGCAGAGAGAGCCAGCTGTCCACCACAGTTTCATGGTTGACAAATCTTCCAGCAGGACCTTTTGATAAGAAAGATCTCCCCAGACAAGGACTGTATTACCAACCCCCCTTGCACCTATGAGGTGCCACGTTATTGGATTTGCTTCAGTAAGATGTGGACAAGGTGCTGTATGCTAGTCCCAGACCTGAGCTACATGATCTTCCTGTGTGACCTGTCATGTGTTTCTCTCTGTTTTATCCCTCTGCCAATTGGAGGAGGTGATGTTTGAGGATGCTCTGCTGGGCATGTCTGAGGAGGCGATGTTTGAGGATTTTCTGCTGGGTGTCTCTGAGTAACTATACACTCCAGTAACTACACTTTCCCTGGAGAAAATGAGATGACATGGCAGAATCTTCAGTATTGTCAATCACATGGAATACAACTTCTCCAGATCCCTGCTAATAAAACTTGCAATCACACTGGGAATTTGAGTATAGTCCCAATAATTAATATCACCCTAACTTATGAAAGTATCATGTATGAGCCATTTGACAGGATGGCTTCAATTAGTAGAACCACACACCTTTTGTGTGTGTGTGTGTGTGTGTGTGTGTGTGTGTGTGTGTGGTACTGGGGATTGAACCCAGGGGCATTCTACCTCTGAGCTACACCTCGCAGCCCTATTTTATTTTTTATTTTGAAACAGGGTCTTGCTAAGTTGCTGAGGGCCTCGCTGAGTTGCTGAGTCTGGCCACAAACTCCGATCCTCTTGTCTCAGCCTTCCAAGTATTGGGATTACAGGCGTGCGCCACCACACCCAGCTCCACACACCTCTTGACTGCCTCCCATGTGCCAGTTACTATGGATTCCAAAGATTCATTGGTAACCAAGATAAGAATGAACTTGTTAGAGTCGTAGGAAAAACAGACATAATTCACACTATTGCAAGCAATTAATACATTATATACATAGAAAGCAATGCAAAATAGAAATTTAGTTGCTAATGAATATGTAATGTAGTAAGACCCAAACTGCTCTAGGGTAGACAATTTTTTAAAAATTTATTATTAGTAATAGTATTTGCAAATGTTAGTTTGGATGAAAATAAATCTGAATTTCATGTTACACAGGGGAAACTGAGCTCAGAGTAAACTTAGTGGTTAAACTAACTCTTAAAATAGTTGTGTTTTCCCTCCATTGAGCTGTAAAGGCCCATAGAAAACACTTTATTTAAACCTCCCTTTCAGTGTCAGCAACTTAGCAAGCCCCTGTTTCAAACTAAAAATGAGCTAGGGGTGCAGCTTGGAGGTAGAATTCCCCTGAGATCAATTCCCAGTAATGAAAACAAACAAAAAACCTCCCTTTTATAGATGAGGAGAAATGTTTTTTTAAGCAAATAATAACATGAAATATTTAGTATTAGCCAGGAACTATGCTATGTCTATTTTTAACCATTTTTAATTGTGAAATTTTAATTGTGAATATATATATGTATATATATATTCACCACAAAAGATATATAAATTAGTGATTTAGCACACAGAGAGATACAAAAGAATACACATGAAGTTCTTCCCAGGTCGAGAAACTGATAATTACTTGCTTCCCAAAATAGCTAACCAGCGCAGCCAGATGCCAACTCCCTTTCTTCCCACCTCCTTACTACTACTCTTCTTATGGTTAGATTATCTCACTTTTCACTATAATTTTACTGCATCAGTGTGTGTCCAAAATTGCTGATTTTAGTATTTTTCCTTAAGTTTAAATACATTGAATCATAGCAGTATATATTCTTGTATATCTATCTTCCTTTACTCAACTCTGCCTTTGTAGTGTATGTTCTTGTTCTTGCTGGTAGTATGACTTGGGGCGTGCACACGTGTGTGTGTGTGTGTGTGTGTGTGTGTGTGTGTGTATGAGAGAGAGAGAGAGAGAGAGAGAGAGAGAGAGAGAGAGATGCATGCTAGACAGGTACTCTACCACTGAACTATATCCTCAGTCCAGCTGACTTGGTCCTTTCTCATTCTACTGTATAAATAATATCACAATTTATTTGGCTGTATGACTCTCATCCACAGTTTATCCATCTTAATATGAATAGCATTTGGTTGTTGAACTGCTATGAATGTCATGTTTCTAAATTGTCTTATGTCTCTTTCTTGCCCCACATGTGCATGTATTTCTGTCTATTAACTCACACAGTTTGAGCTTATATCAGGCATCTATGCTTCTGAAATATGTTCAAAGATGTGTTCTTGTGAAAAAACATTGGAAAGGGTGTGCTGAGAAAATATAATAGAACCAGATATACTATAATGGTTATCTGATTATAGCATTGCTGATTTTAAATTCAATATTTAATGGGTTCCGCTAATTCAACACTTATCATTAAAGGAAATGAATACAGAAAACACATGATTGGTATCCCCTTTGGAATACCATTATTCACTTTCGCATTGTTTAACCATTGGCAACATGGGTGAGATACAAGGCCTTCTTCTTTCATGATATTTTTAACATTTTTATTGCATTATTTATGTCTTTTTTATCAAGACAAGCTTTTTTCCACATCATGGAAATATGCTGTTCCTTTTGTCTAAAATTTTATTTGGAAGTCTCGCATGTTTGGCTCATTTCTTTTTTTTTTATAAAGACTGCATTTATTTAATAGAATGTTATGGCTTCTGCTTTGGTTTTATAAAGCCAATGTGGTATATTTTATTCCTCATCAAACTTGAGTTCTTTCGTTTGTGGTCTTTTATTGATATTTTTGTAGATTTATTAGGCAAAGATAGCTAGAAAACATCTTATTTCAAATGGAAACTATTTAAAATGATTGTGTTTCTCTTTCCTTACATAACAACCCCAGCTAGACACCACAGCATGAATTTCTTATCATGATAGTTTTAACTCAACTTACAAGTCTCTCCTGACCAACCTACCCACCAAGTCATTCCTCATTACATTACCCTTTAGAGTGCTATTAGAAGACTTATCACTATCAGTTGTTAGCCTATTTATGCTTTATTCTTTTGAATTTTTTTTTTCTGGGCCACCCCTTCCTTGTCTTCCTGAAATGTACATGGTGGGAATCAATTCTCTTTTTTTGAGCAAGCTCTCTCCAGTGTCCAGAACAATATCTAGTTCATAAAAGGTGCCCAAAAAGTGTCCAGTGTGACAGGCATGGTGGCGCACGCTTGTAATCCCAGTACTTTGGGAGGCGGAGACTGGAAGATCCGGGTTCATGGCCAGCCTCAGCTCGCGCTCTCTCTCCTCTCTCTCTCTCTCTCTCTCTCTCTCTCTCTCTCTCTCTCTCCCTCTCTCTCTCTCTCTACTTAGTGAGGCCCTCCGCAACTTCGTGAGACCCGGTTTCAAAATAAAGTATAAAAATAGGGCCGGGAGCGTAGCGCAGAGGTAGAACGCCTCTGGGTTCAATCCCCAGTACCGCAAAAAAAAAAAGTGTCCAGCGAAAATGGGAGAAAAAGAGGAAGGAATAAGAGATAGAGATTTAGAGAAAGAGGGGGGGGAAGAGAGAGAGAGAGAGAGGGAGGGAGGGAGAGAGAGAGAGAGAGAGAGAGAGAAAAGAAGGAAAGGATATTCATGTAGGACAAGGAATAAAGAGACTATCCATGTAGAAGAAAAATTTTTATAGCTGTGCATGACAGGTATAAATTAAAGAGGATCTGTGCACTTAGATCTCTTAGGGAAACTACAGAAGTCCAAAATGTAGCACACCATTAAAGATTAGAAAGAGAACAGGAAGCCCAATGTTTCCACGCGGTATTGCATACTGAACACAGACAGGGAAACCAAGGACTCAGGAGTGTGTGACCATCATTCCAATTTTCTATACGTCTCTGTGCCAAGCTGTATATACACACACGGATTCCCAACTGTCTGACTAATATGCATCTCAAAGAGAGAATGAGTCAAAAGCAACCCCAGGGTTACTAGCCATGGAAACAGAGGAGGGAGAGCTGGGTCATTAGAGCCTGTTGTCAAAGAACAAAGGAGAGACAAAAGAAAAAAAAGAAAAAAGAAAAAGAAAGAGCAGAAGAAATCCAGCACGTAGTGGTTCAGTCTTCTTTCACATTCATTCCAAGGAAACCGGATGACATCCAGAGTTTAATGTGAGCAAGACGATTGGGTAACCCTGGGAGAATGAGTTGTCTTGGCAGGCCCTCCCAAATGGCTTATGTTTATCACCATTGTATAACAGGCAAAAAGTGTCGATATTTACAAGGGCCCGTAAGGATGGAAGATAAGACTAGGAGGGGTTACAGGAAATCATGAAGCAAAAAGGGTTATAGCGTAAATATAAATTCTAAGGGTTGACCGAACTGTTTGCAGTAAAATAAATGCATATTTGATACATAATGAGAGAAGAGGCAAGTACTCCTATGGATAGATTCAATAGAAATGCAATATAATACTGTAGTTACAGACAGAGAAATGTTTAAGTATCTATAGTGTCCAATTGACATATATTAACCCTTCAATCAATAACAGTTTCTACCTGTTAGCGGCTATTTCCTTCCCCCACAAAAAAAGGGTGACTTTAATTTTATCATGTTAGCTAGTAAGAGAAATGACTCATTTTACAGATAACTTGGCAAGAATATAAAGTAAGAAAAGGAGGGCATGAACTGTTTCCTGCAGATACAAATTCCCTTTCTAAAGTTGTCACTGAGGAAATAGTAAAATAGAACAACCCAGGAAGTCGAGGAAAATTATATGGGAGAGTAGTCAATAGATTGCCAAGGGAGGGGGGACAGGAGCATTTCCAAGCACACACACAGAAATGATTTTGATGTGATGACTCTGACACCTAAATGGAGCAGAGAAACTGGGCCAGAGAGCTGCCTCTCGTTTGAGAGCTTAAAGGGGAGAGATGCACTGTGTAATTTTGCTTGGCCATAACTTAATACCTCCGTCCTCTTTCCCCCATTAAAAAAAAAAAGTGCAAAAGTAGATGAGGTAGCAGGGCTAGATCAACTTTCTTCTAGAGTTGACTCAGCAGTGCACATTATCTGTGTATCCCATTCCAAGGACTATGCTATAACAAGTGGAGTTCATTCCGCTACCTTGCAAAATGACTCGGCTTCCTGTTTCCCTTACCTTGTAATTTGCATGATGAGCAGGTCATGGATGTGTTATTTCTGAGGACCAGAGAGACCCAAAAGAGTGATTTGGGCATCCCAACCCTGATCTGTGTTTGCATCGACTGCAAGCTGTCATGTTCTATGGGCCTGGAAGATGTTCCATTTCCCCACCTATCTCCTGGGCTAAAGTGTGACTCACCTGGATCCTCTCAGGGACCCAGAGCATCTGATCCAGTTAACCAAAGTAGCACAGGAAATCCCCAACTCTAAGAGAGCCAGCCCCAGTCCAGCCATATAAAGTTCTTACTTTCTAGTCTAGAAGAAAGGCAACATTGATTGAAAATTCTTCCTTATGCTTCACTTAAAGATAGTCCAATCCAGCCAGGAGGGGTGGCACACATCTGTAATCTCAGTTCTTGGGAAGCTGAGACAGGAAGATGGCAGGTTCAGGGACAGCCTCAGCAACATAGCAAAACTCTCAGCAACCTAACAAGACCTAACAGTCATGTCTTCCTTTTCTTATTTTATATTCTTGCCAAGTTGTCTGTAAAATGAGTCATTTCTCTTTCTAGCTAACATGACAAAGTTACCCTCTTTTGGGGAGAAGGAAATAGCCTTAACAGGTAGAAACTGTTACTGACTAAAGGATGAATACATGTCAATTGGACACTATAGATATTTAAACATTTTCCCTGTCTCTGTAACCACAAGTATTATATTACATTCCTATTGAATCTATCCATGGGAATACTTGACAATATATATACATGCATACATACATACATACATACATGGCTAGAGATGTAGCTTGGAGGTAGAATGCCCCTGGGTTCAATCCTGTGAAACACACACACACACACACACACACACACACACACACAGTCCAGTCCAAGAATCATAGAATTTGAGATCTGAAAGATATTCCTGGCCAACTCCTATCATCTCCTCATCTGCCTGGTGAGGGAAGAGGAATTCACTTTATTCCATCATGCTCTTATGTAATGAACATTTATTAAGCACCAACTATGCATGTGCCGGGCACTTTGGGTTTCCAGATAAAATAGTGACTAAGACTTGATTCTTTCCCCCAGAAACTTGCCATCTAGTTGGTCAGTGAAATTAGTAGACAACTACACTACTAGTCATTGCTGAAGCACAAAAGAAGATGCTGTACACCATGGTTAAGAGTGTAGGACATTACTTGACACTATCCAAGTTCAAAAAAGACACCACTGTTTACATGCTCTATGACCTTTGGCAATTGAGGTTGCCTTGCTATACCTCATTTCCTTTTTATAAAACAATGAGAAATTTGACATTAATCCTGTAGGGTTGCTGATGATTAAATGAGAGCTTTCATATTATAAATGCGTATAAAAGTATTTGGGAATTAATTAGTAACCCCTCCGTAAATGTGGTAGTAGTAGAGTAGTAGTGTCTTCATTGCCATTATTGTGATTGCCTAGAAGTTAAAAGGAAAAGCTCTCAGCATTCGAATGAACATTATGGTTCAGGAAGTGTGTTCATATTATTTTCAGAGGCTCTGGCCCTTGTCTCCCAGGTTTCATCTCTGACTCTGCTGGGCTTTTTGAATACCAGGCTTTTACCTTGGGTCCTACCTGCACGGCATACAAAACTGAAGAGGATTCCTTTGTGCATGATGATCTTAGACTTGTCCCTCATGTGTTCTAGCAGGTGGTAGTGAAGTTTATGAGGAAGCAGCCACTCTTCCTAATTCACACAAAGGCATTGTTTCAGTTGGAGTTTGACTTCAAGGGAGCATTTGTTCTCACCTATTAACCCAAACATAATGGACTTATGAAGACATCATATATATCACAATATGTGATATAAGTATAAATTTGTAACATTTTTCTACCTTTTGCTCTAAAGTGTAGGTGCTATGAGACTTGGGCTGTGGCTATTAGCTATTGCTGATTAACGATCTACTCCAAAACTTAGTGACTGAAGAAAAAATAACCACTGAGTCTATAACCTGCAATCGGAGCTTGTTTCTTTCTGTCCATACCTCAGCTGGGGCAGCTTGTGTGGGAGCTGGGATCCATTTCAAGATGGCTCACTAGCACGGGTGGTGAGTTGGCGATAGCTGTTGATGGAGGATGTAGTCAAAGCTGTGAGGCCAGTTACTTACTTGGGCTTCCTTGCAGCATGGCAGCTTCAGAGAAGTCACACCACTTACATAGTAACTTATGGCTCCTAAAAGATTATCCCAAAAGAACTAGGCAGAAAGTGTGCTCTCTTTTGACCTAGCATCAGTTCTGTCCTAGTCAAAAGCCCAGTCAGATTCAGGGGTAAAGAACATGGATCCTCATCTCTCCATAGGATCCGTGTCAAAGTCACATTATGAGGAAAGCATTTGGGTGTCCATCTTTGTAAAATAATCTGCCCAAAATGCCATAGCTAGTTTGCCTATGTCTCTGGAATCATTTCTGATGAAATTTTGCTACTTTTTAAAAATATTACTATTTTTATCTTTTATTATTTTTATTATTTATTTTTGCAGTACTAGGGATTGAGCCCAGGGGATTCTACCTCCAAGCTATACCCCCAATCCAATTTTTTATTCTTTATTTTGAAACAGGGTCTCACTAAAGTTGTAGATGACCTCACTAAGTAGCTGGGGCTGGCCACAAACCTGCAATCCTCCTGTCTCAGCCTCCCAAGTACTGGGATTACAAGCGTGCACCACCATGCCCGGCAATATTACTGTTTTTAAAAAATAAAGAATAATTACTTGCTCATTGAGTGAATAAATTCAGTGGATGCAAATAAATTAATAAACTAGCATCACCGCCCTACTTCCTGCCCTTTCTGGCCAGACACTGGTTTTTGGTATCGCTTGGCTTGAGATTTGACTCTTTAATCTGAGCAATGACTGTTGTATGCCTACAGTTGATATGGGAGTGTTAAACTCCTTTGGGAACTGAGGAAATGATTACAAAGAAGGATTGGTAGTGCCTCTGAGAGTAGTAATTTGAATAAATGAGTTGGAATTTGATTGTAAAGATTTATCAAGTCATCAAAGAATATTATAAGAGAGGAAAATAGTTCTGAAAGAGGAAAATAATTGATCATGAGCCAGTAGAGTTGGGATGAAAGGAATAATAGGATGACAAGTGATCCAGCAGCTTCTGGAGTAAGAGCAGCCAAACGAAGCATCAGCAGAACCATGGTTAATTAATGAACAGTAGCAGAAGAGGGTGCTCTAAGAAGATTAGAGATAGCAATTGAGGCTGTGCCTCCTGGGAGATGCTGGATGACTGAAGTACTTCTGTGTGTGATGTGATTAGAATAATCAACAAGAATGTTGAACATTGAGTCGTGAATCTAAAAGATTTAGTGTCCCTATCTAATGCCATAACAGACATCAAACTGTAATTTCTGACTCATCCCCAAGTATGTGGAAGGCTACCAGTATAACGGCTGTCTTCAGAAGCCATAGGAGAGTCTTATCCTTTGTCTATTGCATCCTCATACAGTATTGCTCACCGAGATTTTAGCTCCATGCCCTTAGCACTATAAAACACAGGCAGTGACAAAAATTGCAACTTCAACTGTCTAGCTTAGGGTCAGTTACAGATTGTAAATTTCTTGTCTATATCATCTATAATTATCTTTTTATCTTTAAGGGAACAAAGGAAATGATTTGTCCAATCTTGTTAGTAAGTGGGAACTTGTCCATCAGACTTGGGAATGTCCAATCTTGGTAGTAAGTAGAAACTCATTCATCCGACTTCAGAATAGAAACCCAAGAGACTGCAGTTGATCATGGCACTTGACTCTTTCGCCGATAGCAACTGTTTCTTGGATTCTTCCAGAACAGTTGATATTTACCCAGCTAGGAGTGGAGTTAGAAGAAATTAGCCTTCTTTGTTACTTTCCTATCATCCTTTTCAAAGATTTTGTTAAAGAAGAAAGAAGAGTCACCTATAATGGGATTTGGCTTTCAGACTTCTGAGCACTATAGATTAACATGGGAGCAGTATCATTCCCGTGTCATCTGACTGAGCCCATCTGCCTGCTCTTGCATTGGGAATGACCAATAATTATGTTGTTGTTGTTTTTCCCTTAGCTCACTGGACTACAATAAATAAATGATTAGCCAAATGGGTTTGAGAGGAAGCATACTTTTTAGTATGGGATGAAATTTATCCTTGTGTGTTTATTAATGGTATAGGATCTGGAAATAGTAGCAGTAATACTACCTTTAAAAAGAACTTAAAATATTCTTGATTTAGCTTAGATTCTCTGTGAAGGATTTAAAATTTATTATCTACTAAATTCAAAGTCTCCATAGTCAAAGATATTGGGCATTTGAAGTCATTTTCAAATTGATATTGCTTTCTAAGTAAACATTAATTTATGTTTTGTTATGTATAAAGTAAATATCTGCTTTAATTGGCATCCTCAGACTCTCAGGTTAAGATATCTGGAGCAGGCTGGGCACAGGACTTTCAATATTGATGCTAACGGTGGTGATTCCAGGTAGTACTTGGGAGGCTGAGACAGAAGGATCACAGGTTTGAGGCCAGCCTCAGCAACTTAGTGACAGCCAGTTTCAAAATAAAAAGAAAGGGGTGGGGGTTTCACTCAGAGGTAAAATGCCCCTGGATTCCAGCCTTAGTACCAAACAAACAAACAAACAAAAGAACAATAATTATGTTGTATGTCTGTGAAGATGACCATATATGAGTTAAAAAAAATTCCAGTGGACCTGTGGCTACACTTGAGACCCTGATCCAGGAATCTAAAGCAGTGTTTCTTTCTTCCCACTAGGGCCTCAGGCACCACTACTACCTTTACACAGTCCCAAGCAGCACCTCTAATTTGATTGTTATTTGTGTATGCACTTGTGTAAGTATAGCAGCTCATTGATAGAAAGACTGTGAGTAATTCATTTGGCTCTGAAACCCTGGGACCAGGTACAGGGCTTTGCACACAGTAGGCACTTCATTAATTTTTATGAAAGGGATAAAACTGCCCTATAGGGAAAGGGGCTTGGTAGTTAACCTCATTGACTGAGGCGCCAGGATCATTCCCTAGCCTGGGAGGGAGGTTGTCAATTTGCACTCAGATGCACATCGATTCACCTGAATCGCTTACTTGCTCATTGCTACAGTCCTAGAGATTTAATTCTGGATTTCTTTTCTTCTTCATACTTTCTTTTTTTACACACCTCTGTCCTCTTCCTTTGGCCTGACTGGGTATTCTTGGCTCACAGGCTATAAAGCCCTCAAGAGAGTCTTTAGTCATCTGTTAGAAACGTATGACTAAAACCTGGCAAAAAATAATAATAAAATCTAGCAAACCGTCTCATCTTTCAGCTGGTGGCCTGTCCCTCCAGGGTCAAGTGCAAATCTGTGGCTGGACCAGGTTGTCAGTCAAAACGAAGAAGAATGGCTGTCTCTGTTCACTTTACTTTTCCCTCTTCAGAGGCCTCTAAGGCAAGACTTACTACACCATTACTTAACTGTGAGTTCCTTTTTACTCCCCCCGGGTATGTCCTGCAGCATCTGGCTTGGCACTTTGCCCAGGGAGGCCCTCAACAATGTCTGTTGAGTTCCTTCACTCCCCGTATTCATTTGGAGGCAGGGAATGGGGGAGGCGGAGAAGAAATGGTATAATGGAGTTAGAACTTTCCATTGCCTAAAATTTTGGATTTAGTGCAGGCAGTAGCACTTTTGAGCTGTGTGTAAATCTTAGTCACGTTGCTTGAACTCTCTATATCTTAGTTTCTTCTTTTATGAAATAGCTTTGCTGTGTTTGCCAAGTTTAAATACTTTTGCAAAGCTTTTGGAAAAGTATCTACTTTTTTTTTTTTTTGCGGTACCGGGGATTGAACCCAGGGGCATTCTACCTCCGAGCTACACCCCCGGCCCTATTTTTTATCCTTTATTTTGAAACCGGGTCTCACGAAGTTGCAGAGGGCCTCACTAAGTAGCTGAGGCTGGCCACAAACCTGGATCCTCCGGTCTCCGCCTCGCAAGTACTGGGATTACAAGCGTGCGCCACCATGCCTGGCTAAAAATATCCATTTGTATGTGAGCGTGTATGCAGACCCTCCCACAAATAAGAAATGAATATTTATTAGCAAATGCAAAATAAGATTTAACTCTGCAAAATAACTCCTTAAACCCTCATATACTGTCAAAACCCATACAGTCATAGTACACTAAACTCCTCCATGCCTTGGGAATAAAAAAGTAGATGAGATCTGGTATGAATCAAGTCACAGAAGGCTTACCAGTGATGGTAAGGGGAAAATACGTATCAGAGCCCCTTGTTCCATAATGTGCTCTGTCTTATACTAAGCAGCATTTTATGAAAATACACTAGCATATTTGGTACCTCTCAGGTCTTTTTTAAAGAGTGTTTTAAAAATATCTCTTTTTTTTGCAATATCCATAACACAAGAGAAGGTGAGACTCTCACAAGCTTAACAGGAGAAATAGATCAGAAACTTTTTTTTTTCTAAATAAAGAACTTATTTTCATGGTGCCTGGTCTCTCTGACCTAAATTGCAGTAATTCAGTATGTGTGAAATTACCTTTTCTAGGACGAGAAGATCATAGCAAAAAAAAGGAGAAAAAATGACGACAGGGAAGAAAAAAGAATGTACAATATAGGCAAGAGTTCAGGCTGCCTGACAAAGATCCTGAGACTAATAAGAAACTAAATAGTTATGACAAAGTGAACTCAGAAATGGAAACTCCTAACAGGAAGGACTAGCAATTATCTCCCCTGGGCAGCCATATTTCAGGGGGGCGGAAGGTCTCTTAAGAACTAAAATAAAATGATTTTTGAGGACAAAGAATGGCATCTAATTGAGTCCTCTATTTCCAGGGCTTATTTTATTAAAGTTTTCTATCACTTTCAAGTTCATGGTGATGGCCTAGCAGATTTATTTCTGTAATTAAGTGGATTGTTATTTACCCAGAGAAATAAAGCTGGCATCAAAAGATACATGATCAGTAACGTAGTTTAGACTTTATGAATTATTAGTAAGGGCTGATGAATGGGATCATTATTTCCTTCTGTAACAGGTTCACCAAGTGTGTATTGGGTTTAAACACTGGCATCGAATCAGAAAAAGTCAGTCGCCAGCAATTTGTGACCATCCATGGCTCTTTTTTTGTCCCCCCCCCTTCCTTTGCTTCAGGATCACTCATAAAAATATCATGAAATACAATCTTTTCATAGTGCTGTGGTCAGCACTTGAGCAATGTGAGCCAAAGTCATAATATTATCGCTGGCAGGTGTTACGCTGTGGGTTGGATTTTGTAAACTGGGATCTGATGTGTGGGAGCCTCCAGCTTGGTACTGGAGGTCCACATGTTAAGGGCGGGTGGTGTATGCATGGGCAGATTCTCCATGAGTCAGCCTGCTGCAGACTTGGCATTTTTATATGGTGAGTGTCTCGGTTAACATTCTCACTGCCAGACCAAATAAACCTGACCACACACAACTTAGAGGAAGGAAGATTTATTTGCTCACAGGTTTTGGAGATTTTTGAGTTCAGTCCATGTGAGGTGGGTCTGTGGAGCTCAGGGCATGGCGGCTAGAAGCTAAGAGAGGGAGAGAGCAAGGGCTCTGCTCTCACATCATGGAGGCTGGAAGCAGAGAGAGAGAGTAAGCTAACAAGGGGATTCAAAGACAAAAGCAGTCCCTGAGACCATACCCCCAGGGACCCACCTTCTCCTGCCAAGGTGACCACCCAATAAGTCTATTGCAATGAATTTATCCACTGATGAGATTACAACCTTCACAGCTTAATTATATCAGTTCTGAATATTATTAACACATGAGCTCTTCAGGGGACATTATATATCTAATCATAACAGTGAGCAAATTTATGGGATATAATCATACCAACTCTGAGTCTCCGGGACCTTGAGATTATTAGATAGAGAATGATCTCTACTTGGGATTTAAAAAATACTGTAACAGAACATGTGTAGTGGTGCAGGCCTGTAATCCCAATACTTGGGAGGCTGAGGCAATAGGATTGCAGGTTTGAGGCCAACCTCAGCAACTTAGTGAGATCCTGTTTCAAAATAGAAAATAAAATAGGCCTGGGCATGTAGCTCAGAGGTAGAATGCCCCTGGGTACAGTCCCCAGTACAAAGAAAAAAAGTACTAGAAAGGGTTATGCAGTCTTCATGGCAGGAAAAGGAGCTCAAAATGGGATTGCTGGGTCTAGCATCCACATTAAATCTCTGCTGAGCTTTTCCAACCATGAAAAACCTTGCGAGTCCATATGTTTAAATAATACTGCTCATAAAATCTATCAAAGTCAGCAGGGTATGGTGGCACGTGCCTGTAATCCTGGTAGTTGGGAGGCTGACATAGGAGGGTCACAGGTTCAAGACCAGCTTTGGCAACTTAGCAAGACTCTGTTTCAAAATAAAATAATAAAAAGGGGGCAGGCAGTGTAGTTTGGAAGTAGAATGCCCTTGGGTTCAATCCCTAGAACCAAAACAAACAGGCAAACAAACAAAGAAGTCAATCAAATTCAGTTTGGGAATGAAGAATAATTTTCAGTTTGAGAAGTTTAATAGCCCTAACAAATTATAGATATTTGATCTTATAGAATCAGACATTTTATTTATTCTTTCTTTTGTTCTGTTTTTGTAATAGCTGTAGAGTAGTGGGAGTCAATCTTTCAAGCTTTATATACAAAGATACATGAAGACCAGAATAGCCCTTTTGGGAACAAAGTCAGTTTGCTAATATTATCTCCGTTATCAGTCAGGATGAGTATGGTTCTGCTGTATTAAAAAAAAATCCCCACTTATCAGTGGCTCAAAATGACAAAGGTCCTTCTCATGCCATATGTCCATCTGGGCCAGCGGGAGTCCCTGCTTCCACTGTCTTCACTGGGGACACAGGTTGATGGGTCCTGCACTCTTTTTTTTTTTTTTTTGCGGTACCGGGGATTGAACCCAGGGGCGTTGTCCCTCCGAGCTACACCCCCGGCCCTATTTTTTTACACTTTATTTTGAAACCGGGTCTCACGAAGTTGCGGAGGGCCTCACTAAGTAGCTGAGGCTGGCGGCGAACCCGGATCCTCCGGTCTCCGCCTCCCAAGTACTGGCATTACAAGTGTGTGCCACCACGCCAGGTCCTGCACTCTTTTGAATGCCATTGTCACCTTAGGAAATGTAAGGAAAAGTGAAGATTTGTACTCCAGCCCTAAAGATTTTTTGTGAGTCCCTCACCCTAAGACCCATCTTCTCTTGATAGTATTCCTCCAAAATTATGTATTTCACTGTTCCAAGCGCCCCCACTTTTTTAATCCCTCACTGTTTATCCCAGCAGACGTCACTGGATTGGATGAAGGCTATGGTTTTAGAAACAGAATTTTAGCGCTAGAGAGATGTAGAAAATATTCAGTCCATCCTCTCACCTGACAGATAAAATAGATGAAAAAAAATGTGACCTAGATATGTTAAATTACTTAGCTAATGCACAGACGGAGTTAGTGTCAAAGGTGAGAAATGCTTCTCCATCAGCATCTTTTCGGTTACATTTTGTCATATGCTTTTGAATACTATAGCAATAACTGCAGGGTTTTTCATTTTTTAAAGAATTCCAATTGGACTTTCAGTAATTTCTACATAGAAAACAAAGTATTTTAGAATTTTTTTTTTTTTTTTTGGTGATGATGTGTTGGAAATGTTCTAACACTTGCAAACCCTTTTCGATAGAAGTTTATGGGAGCAGGGCATTCAGATTTCATTAACAATTGTACTCCATGTACCAGAAATATTATCTGGCATATAGAAAGTGTTGAAATAATATTTGTTAGGTTTTTCTGTCTGTTTGGTTGGTTTTTGTATATCCATTTACTCTGGTAGCTCATGAGTTCAAAAGAGTTCTATTTTATTCATTCATGTAGTATCAGGGCTTCAGCAAAATGCTTGGGCAAAGTTTTGCAATGAATGAATAAGTAAAAAGAATAGTAAGATTCATTAATTAGAGTTAATTATGAGAACTACAGGGGAAATCTCAATTACTGGAAAGGCTAAACTATAATATATTTTTCATAGAAATCTTCTTTAAGTTCATAAAATAATAACTAACAAATGATTCTCTTTCTTAAAATGGATAGCTTGTGTTCCAAAATTTACCTGCTCTTTTTTTGTGTGTGTGTGGTACGGGGGATTGAACCCGGGGGGCATTCTACCTCCGCGCTACACCCCCGGCCCTGTTTTTTATACTTTATTTTGAAACCGGGTCTCACAAAGTTGCGGAGGGCCTCACTAAGTAGAGAGAGACGCACAGAGAGAGAGAGAGAGAGAGAGAGAGAGAGAGCTGAGGCTGGCCGCGAACCTGGATCCTCTGGTCTCTGCCTCCCAAAGTACTGGGATTTCAAGTGTGCGCCACCACGCCCGGCTTACCTGCTCTTTTTTTGTGTGTGTGTGGTACTGAGAATTGAACCCAGGGGCATTCTCCCTCTGAACTTTACCCCAGCCCTATTTTATTTTTTATTTTGAAATAGTTATTGCGGAAGGCCTTGATAAGTTGCTGAGGTTGGCCATGAATCTGCGACCCTCTTGTCTCAGCCTCCCAAGTATGAGATTAAAAGTCACCAAACCTGGCTTACCTGCTCATTTTGAAGCTGGGTAAAGTTCTCATTGATTCTTCAACAATTCTGTTTATCCTTTCTTACTATCCTTAGATAAGTTATGGAGGAAAAAATATCATCAGTCTCATTTAAGATGCATTTCAATGATCCAGAATTCCTAACTAGGTGGACTTTTATCTGGCAGATATTCAGGTGGACTTAATTTGAATTTGTTGTAGTTATCTTATTAACATTTATCTTTAAGCTGCTTCGTGCATGCTTAAATGTAGTTCTTTAGTATTAATTACAGTCCCTTGTCAGGATAAGTCTTAGTTTCAAAGTATATAAACTACTCATTCCTTTTTCAGAAAAACATTCAGACTTCAAAGAGCTCAAGAGTTGGGTTGACCTGTACACAAAAGATTAAAACATAATGTAACTGTAAAGCCCAGAGCAAATATTCTCTTCAGATCAATCTCTTCCATTCCCCCACCTCGTTTTCCATAGCCCTTCTTTGACATCAGCAGATTTGATTTGGAACTTCAGATTTTTTCCTCTGCCCAGCATCATCCCTCTAGGGATGTTTTGGTTTACTATTACAGTGTATTGAAATGTGTGCGTATGTGGTGGGGCTGGAGGGAGGAGGATTATTTAATACTTTTTATTTCCCAGTTGAAGTCAATTAAAAAGTTGAAGAGCCGATATAAAAAGTATAATGTGCTTGGCTTCCATGGGATTGCCTGGGGCAAACTGCACTGTTATCATCTATCACCAGAATAACAAATTCCTCTTTTGCCACCTTTGGAGCAGCAGACCTCAGCATTCTGACATAGCCTAGGAACAGCTACCTCTACATCATATTGAAGAGAAATGGATATTTGACTCTCTAATGCATGAAAGTGTACCTAAGATGGTCTACATTAGATAGCACATGACCAAACTTGGTGAAAGCGTCTAAGTTTTTGTTCTGTTTTCTCTATCTTACCTCACCTCTACGCCAGCAGCCCTTTTGTTTATTTTCTTTCTTTGCAACCTTTGCAGTCAGTCAAGCTGATTTTGGTTGTCTTTATCTGCCCATCTCAAGACACACACACACATACATGCACACACACACACACACACACACACACCCTGCTCTTACCTCAGTGAAAGTATCTCTCTTGGTTACTTCAACAAGGAGTCTCATCCTCACTCTATCCAGAAGCATAAAATATATGTCCTTTTATGAAGCAAGAGAGACTTAAGACTGTTAGCAGAGAGTAACTTATTTTCATTTTCACTTATATAGGAATAGTTACCCCATTCTGTATCAAACTTTGTCCCGCATTTGCATTAAAATATTCAGCAATTTAGTCAACAAATATTTACTGAGTGACTCCAAAGTGCCAGACATTTTCCAAAAGATGAACTTAATATTTAATAATGACTATTGAATTACTGCTTTGTTTGACCAAAAAAATACTCATGTTGTTCTCAGTAAATATTACCTGTGTGGTGATGGCCCCAAGCATTACCTAGATAGGATGGGGAGGAGGGGCAGCTAATGATGCTAGGAAAAGACAGCCAGCTCCCCGAGACCTGTGCAGTTGATAGAGCAAATACCAGCATAATAAAAATGATGCTCTCGGGACCATTTTGCCGTTGGATACTTATTCCTGGCCTGAAAATAAAATCTTAAGGACTCAAGGGTGTCCTCACAGTAAAAGAAATAAAGCATCAGATTGAAGAGAAGTAACAGGAAGTCCAAGTTGGAATAAACCTCGATGCCATAACGTCCACAGAAAAAGACAATCTTCCAAATCTTGGTAGGTCTTTCCAGCTTTGGGGCATTCACTCATGGTTCTTTTCGTTGGCATAGGCATTGATATTGAAGTTGAGGTTTTGGTGGATTAGGTATGGCATTTGAGCACACAGATTTTGTTCAAAACCACATAGCTGCACCTCCAGACCCCTATGGTGGGGATGTATAAAAAAAAAGGGGGATTTGCCAGGTGTGGTGGCGCATGCCTGTGATCCCAGTACTTGGGAGGCTGAGACAGGAGGAGGATCACAGGTTCGAGGCCAACCTCAGCAACTTAGTGAGACCCTGTTTCAAAATGAAAAGGGCTGGGGGTATAGCTCAGAGGTAGAATGCCCCTGGGTTCAATCCCCAGTACCAAAAAATAAAATAAAATAAAAAGGATTTAATGAACCAAAATAGGGTAAGTCTGTTTCTCACTCAATAATTAACATACAGAAAGACATTTTCTTATTCTAACCTTAAAATCATTCTACCAAACTACTCCCCTAGCTACCATTAGGTAAAAAAAAAATAATAAAGGCAGTAAGCAGAATCTAGAATATCATCAGGTTAATCAAATCCCCTAACATCTCTTTTAAATTAGCCTTACTTATTTTTAATTATTTATTAGACCCGAAAGTTGCTTTATTCTGAATTACTTCAATAATTGAGGAAAGGGGTAAATTGTCCCTAGTCTACATTATCTAAATGTTGTACATTGACTGGACCCTCTGCCAGTCCTGGACTCCCCTTTCTCTTATGCAGATGTGGCCCCCGAAAATTAACATGAAGATTGTTTCTTGGGGGGGAACTAGGGATGGAACCCAGGGGCATTCTACCTCCGAGCTACACCCCCAGCCCTATTTTTTATTCTTTATTTTGAAACAGGGTCTCAGTAAGTTGCAGAGGGCCTCACTTTTAAATAGCTGAGGCTGGCCACGAACCTGCTATCCTCATGTCTCAGCCTCCCAAGTACTGGGATTACAGGCGTGCACCACCACGCCTGGCAATCAAGACTGTTTTAAAGTATTTTACGGAGGGTATCACATGCATGTGAATGCCATGTAGGTGCAGGAGAACAGATTTATGTGTGGGGTAGAATTGGACCAGTCAAGGTAATTGAAGGGCAATAGCCCAGTGAGCATGGTTTCGGGCTCTTTGTGCATTTAATCATTTCAGCAAGTATTCTAGCTGAAAAAGACACCCTCTCAGAGTGGCTCAAGCTTCACAATAGAAAATATTATTGGCACATGTTTGGGCTGTCCCGAGAAGGGTCTTTGGTGTGAGTGAAATTTCCTACTGGGGATCCTATTCCATGTCTTAGAAGACACTGGTTCATCTCCTTTGAGGGGTTACACACATCCAGCTCCTTCCTCTTGGGATTTGAGTTTGAGTTTAATATCTAAAGGCTTTTCCTTCCTTCCTTCCTTCCTTCCTTCCTTCCTTCCTTCCTTCCTTCCTTCCTTCCTTCCTTCCTTTTGTGGGAAGACAGAGATCTCCATATTGACTCTATAAAATAAACACTTCAGCACACACATATATCCACCTAGCCATATATCAAAGATAAAGTCATTTTAGACCCGAGAACGGTGACTCATGCCTGTAATCCCAGGACTTGGGACGCTGACACAGGTTGAAAGCCAGCCTCAGCAACTTAGTGAGGCCCTCAGCAACTTTAGTGAGACCCTGTTTCAAAATAAAAAATAAAATAGGGCTGGGGGTATAGCTCAGAGGTAGAACACCCATGAATTCAATCCCCAATACCAAAAAAAAGAAAAAGAAAAATTAATTTTGATAAAGACAGTTTTTTATAGTGTGAAATAGGAAGCTCATCTATAAGCCATGGAGATTGTTTCCAAATTCAAAAATAGATAGCCTTAAACTGGGCATGGTGGCGCACACCTGTAATCCCACTACTTGGGAGGCTGAAACAGGAGGATTGTGGGTTCAAAGGACAGATTCAGCAATGTAGGGAGGCTCAGCAACCTAATGAGACCCTGTTTCAAAATAAAAAAATAAATAGGGCGGGGGGTATAGCTCAGAGGTAGGACACTCCAGGTTCAACCCCCAACACCTAAATAAATAAATAGATAAATAGATAGCAGCTTTAGTTTTCAGTTTTCTACCACCTTGCCTTTAATTTGGTGAATGGGTTTTGGTCTAATTTTGCTTGCTTCTCAATTTTTTTCCTTTTGTGGTGCTGTGGATGCCCCCCAGGCCTGGTGCATGCTAGGCAGGCACTTTACCACTTGAGCTACATCCTTATTCCACTCTAGTAAGAAAGGGAAGTCACACCTCTGAAGCAAGAGAAGAGGGCCGGCCCGCACCTACTGCAGTTCCTGAATGAGCCTGAGTCTGTATGACTGAACTTGCAGTGGCACAGACAGGAGCCTCTGCAAGCCTTAACCTCTGGACAGATGGGATGATAAGAACTCAGAAAGGACGAAGGAAACAGACAAACTGCAAAGGAAGCCTTTAGAAATCACAGCAGATCTGAAAATTTTCCAACAAAATTATCATTCATCTTTTCAGGCTGAGCACAGATATCAGTTTTCTTTTTCACTAACACTTTCCCCGATATTTCCCCGATATGGTGGTACTTTGGCTATCATAATTGTATATTGTATCATGTCATATCATATTATGTTGTGTCAGCTTAAGAACAAAAAACACAGTGTCCTCATTCATTTAGGGTGCCAAGTGTTGAGCACCTTATAGTCTAGACATTGAATCACTGTTGTTTTATCCTTACCGCGACCTTTCAATGTAGGTGTTTACATCCCTGTTTTACAGATGATGAAACTGAGTCTTTGGTCTGGTAGTTCCAACAAGATCACATAGTGTAAGAGGAGGTGTCCATAGTCATATCAAATTCTTCTAACACCAACATCTGTCTGTTCATCGTACTCTATACTGTTTATCTAGTAGCTGTGATGTGACCAAGATTAATATCTCATACATCTATATACACATAAATATATGAACCGCCATGTGTATATACATACTTATAATTAATTATATTAATTATACTTGTATACATACATTTTTTTTTTTGCGGTACCGGGGATTGAACCCAGGGGCATTCTACCTCCGCGCTACACCCCCGACCCTATTTTTTTATACTTTATTTTGAAACCGGGTCTCACGAAGTTTCAGAGGGCCTCACTAAGTAGAGAGAGAGAGAGAGAGAGAGAGAGAGAGAGAGAGAGCTGAGGCTGGCCATGAACCCGGATCCTCCAGTCTCGACCTCCCAAAGTACTAGGATTACAAGCGTTCGCCACCACGCCCGGCTATACATACATATTTATAATTAATTATATTAATTATATGTATATGCATACATACGTGTAGTTAACTTCTAATATTTATATGTATAAAGATGATTTATTAATATAAATATATCATATTAATCTGTTTCCTCTTTGCACAGTCTCTTTAGTTCCAAACAGGAAAGGGAGTAGATCTTATCAAATTTGTGGGGGGGCATTCAACATCCAAACCTCCTTCGTAGACTTAGGGAAACCAACTTCCTCGTGAGGCAGAGCCTGCCCTCCACTGTCCCCATTGAAATGTCCAGACATTAGCTTTTCCAGCTTACGCTGTGACCAGATAGTGGGCAGCCTGATGATGAGTATCATTCCTCGAGTTAGAGTCACTAGCTTGATTGCCAGCATCTTAGAAGTCCTGGAAATTTCCCGACATGCTCCTAGTAAATCATGCTTCACTTCCATTAATCAGAAAAAGTGTCAGCAGCGTGGATCCCAGAACCTGAGGCCCATGGTGTATGGAAAGAGCATGGATGTTGGTGGCAGAAAGTCATTTTGCTTCCCTGTATCTCAGCTTTATCAAGCAAGGAAATGGGGATGGTAGTAGTTACCTCATAAGGTCGAAGTGAGAATTAAGTATGGCGGTAGTTGGAAAGTTTGAAGAGCTCTAACTGGCAATAGAAATGGGGCAGCATACAGTCTCTATAACCCAAGCATTTCATTGGGGGAAAAAATAAAAATCTAAGAGAATTTTTCACAATTTTTCAAAGACAGTAAAAATGAAAAACCAACTTGATTTTGTAAGCAATGGATTACAAATCTCTATCTTTCTGAAAATAAAATCTATGTTGGGGAGGCCTACTTCATAATATTATTCTCTACCTCCAAAGTTTCTCTACTCTTGGAATATTATTTTTTTTCTCAAGAAAGCCCTGCAGTAGAAATCAGCTATTTAAAGTATTTTAAGATATGCTAATTAACAAATATGTCTATACTTTGAAATATTTAATTAAAAAATCTAATGCTTTCTACTTAAAAAAAGTAGTAGTTATTGAACATAAGCTCTGTTACCAGAAATTTAACACGTGCTATTTAAATCAATCCATAAACCTAATATAAACTTGGTTGCCCCCCCTTGTTTATTTTTCATTTATTTATTTTTGGTACTGGGGGTTGAACCCAGGAACATTCTACTTCCAAGCTACATCCCCATCCCTATTTTATTTTTTTTTATTTTGAAACATAGGCTCACTAAATTTCTGAGGCTGGCCTCAAAACTGTGATTCTCCTGTCTCAACCTCTCGAGTACTGGGGTTTACAGTTGTGTGCCACAACACCTAGCTTTTTTATTCATTTATTGGTACATTGTAATTATACATCACAGTCTGATTCAAAGTGATATCAACATACAAGCACACAGCACTTAGTGTATTTCCTTCCACCCCCCACCCCACTCTCCCAACCCCATCCATGTTAGTGAGTTTGGTAGTGACGCCTTCATATATGAACATAGCCTTATTTGAACTGTTTCCTTCATCAGTTCATCTTTTTCTCCTCCCACATCCCTCTCCAATCCCCTTCCACTATTCTACTGGTCTCTCTCCTTATTCATCTGAAGTTCCTTTTGTTTTGTATTTTCTTTTTAGCTTCTACCAATGAGAGAAAACATACAACCCTTGACTTTCTGAGGCTGGCTGATCTCACTTAGCATAATATTCTCTAGTTCCATCCATTTTCCCGCAAAAGACATAATTTTGTTCTTTATGGCTGAGTAAAACTCCACTGTGTGTATATACATATCGCCTTTATCTACTCATCTGTTGATGCTCACCTAGGCTGGTTTCATAATTTGGCTATTGTGCATTGTGCTGCTATAAACGGGGAAATGCATGGATCACTCTAGTATTCTGACTTTATTTCTTTGGGGAAGATACTGAGTTGTGGTATAGCTGAGTCATATCGTGGTTCCATTCCCAGTCTTTTGAGGAACCTCTCTATATTGGTCTTCATAGCGCTTGTACTAATTTAGAATCCCAACAGTGCATAAGAGTTTCTATTTCCCCAAATCCTCGCCAGCATTTATTATTGTGTAAGTAAGGAAGACAAAGACTCAAAGAGTTGTCTTGTTGAAGTTTGTCAGTCTGGCAAATAAGGGTGTTTGCAGCCCTATTTTTTTATTTCAAGTCCAGAGCTGGGGATGTAGCTCAGTGCTAGAGCACTTGCCTGGCAGGCAAGAGGCCCTGCACTCAATCCCCAGTACTGCAAAAAAAAAGAAAGAAGGAAAAAAAAAGTAATTTCAAGTCCAGAACACCTTTTCCCTCAGCACAGTTCCTTTTTGCACAGTAATGAAATAGACATTCTCCTCCCATCTTCTTCCTCTGTAAGACGTGAACATAGCAGCATTGTGGAATTCCTGAGAAGTTAAAAATCATTTAGGATCGTCATGGCATCGTGATTATTACAAGTATCATTTCACTCATTTTTGAAAGATGGTATAGATGTATCAGTTTATATTTCCAATTGAGTAGTGCAGTAAACTCAGTATAAGACAAAGGAGGAGGAGGATTCCCTGTTCACTTCACCTTAAACTTCAAAAATAAGTGTTTTTGATGCAGTGAGTCTCTCTCCTCTACAATAACCTCTTATATTTTATTGGCAATTTAATAGGCCCAAATAGACACCAATTTATTCCTAGCAGCTACACAGATTAGCTTAAATCTTAACTCCTCCAATGTCTACCTATGCAAGCCAGGGCAAGTCATCTGAACTTCCTGGGCCTTGGCTTCTCATCTATAAAATGAGAATAATGTTTATGCAAATCTCATGGGCTCTTGTAAGAATTAAATAGCCCAAACATGTCTGTATAGCACATAGTGCTCAGACCTTATTAATTTTTTTTTTTTTTTGCGGTACTGGGGATTGAACCCAGGGGCATTCTACCTCTGAGCTACACCCTCAGCCCTATTTTTTATTCTTTATTTTGAAACAGGATTTCACTAAGTTGAGGAGGACCTCACTAAGTAGCTGAGGCTGGCCTCAAACCCGCATCCTTCGGTCTCAGCCTCCCAAGTACGGGGATTTCAAGTGTGCACCACCATGCCAGGCTAGTTAATATTTTTAGAATGGAAACCATTATTGTTTTCAACAAATACATATGAGATATAAATATATAATTATTATGTATCATGTAATTGTGTATGTGTATGTATATATGTATGTGTAAATATATGTATATATCTTGTTATATATATCATGTTTTTATGGTTTTTATGTGTGTATGTATGTGTATATGCATGTATATGTATATCTTCTATATCTTGTTCTATATCATGTAATTTTGTGTGGGTATATGGGTATGTATATGTGTATATATACATAAACATAAAATGAACCCCTCCCCCAGTGAAATAAATGTATAGGGTCTACATGGCACCTTTCTAGAGTTCACAATAAATTTGCTTTCCTGATTCATGGCTCCAGGGCCATTTATCTCCCAGAATGCAGTGTGTCGTCTAGCACCACCAGAAACAACTGGATCCCCTAGTGAGCAGATCCCTAGGCCTCAGCCAGACCTACTGAACTGGAGTAGCAGGGGTGGAGTCGTGGAGATTTGCATTTTTCATAAGAACCAGTGATTGTTATACATACTTCAATTTGAATTCTAAAGATTTCTTTCCTTGCTCTTGACCTGCCAGTTGTCTTGGAGAAGTCATACAACCTTTCTGTGTCTCATAATACAAAAAGAAACCCCTCTTTAGTCTTAGAGCAGAGACCTGCAGTCTGGATTTAAATCTGCCCTTGGCTAGCCATGTGTGTCTTTGGGAAGAGCACATGGACAAATCTAGTTTTGTTTGCATCGTACATAAAGTGGACATTTCAACACCTGTTCAGCCTCACACACAGGTGTTGTGAAGATAAAATTAGTTAATAGAAGTGAGTAAAATTTGTAAACTCCAAGGGCCATTGCCATGTGAATGTTTTTCTTTTCCGTAAAGAAGAAGATAAAAATTCACAGGTGTGATGTGAGGGCAAATAAAATTATTTAGAAAGTGTTTTGAATCAAATTTTTCAAAGTTAGATGTTTCTAAGAAGAGGATACAACTTGTTCTCCTTTTAGATGGTATTATTTTACAGCAGAAAATGGTGATAATTCAGACTTCTCAAATGAATAATATTATAAATATCCTTGTGATTTCCTTATATTGATAATAAATGCATAATAGGAAATTTATACTGCATATGTTGGTGTAATCATCTCTTAGTAGTGGCATTACAGTTTTTGTGCAGACTAAAATGAGGGACCACCTAATATTATTATAATCAATAATAGTCTATGCCAATTAAATGAGGAATCTGTATCCACTTTATTCCATCCCTTTCCCCCTTGAGCCCAGCAGAGAGATGTGGAATTGTGGTTTCATTTATCATAATAGGGTCCAGCCCAGCAACTAATTCTAACGTTTTCTTGAACTAAAAAGGAGTTGCCCCTTCTACACTTCCGGCGATAAAAGCTGATAAGTTAAACATTCTCAAAGTGTATTGTTTATACCAGGAACTTGACCGTCTTGATTCACCAAAAGTCTTTTCTTCTCAAAGTTACTTTGAGAAGAAAAGGGAAAAAAAATCACACGTTTGAAATCTCAACATTATATGGTGAGCCTTTAATCTCATACCCATTGCTAATGCAAAAAGTGAAGGAAGGAGCTCAGGGTAAGAAAATCTCAGGTCATAACTCAGAAATCATTTGGATGCTAACCGTGGTTGGGAGCTAAATAGTGTAGGGGACATAGAAGTTCTTGGTACCACGCTAGTCACTTGTTCAGTCCTCAGAAAGCATTTACTTTGCTTTTCCTGAATTCCCTTCCTCCTCTCTTCTCCACCCTATACTTTATTACCTTCCCCCCACAATGTCCGTTTCTGTTTCTACTGACATTTATAGGGCTTTCTTGAGGTATAATTAACAAATAAACATTGTATATACTCTAGGTGTACATGATGATTTTATATACATTGTGAAATAATTATCACAATCAAATTAATTGGCATATCCATCACCATACTTAGTTACTGTGTTTGTGTGTGTGTGTGTGTGTGTGTGTGGACCCTCATGCATACATGTGTCTAGTGATGACACTGTAGAGCTATTCTCTTATTAAGGTTCAAGTAAAGAGCACAGTATTATTAACGATAATCACAGTTTCTTTTTCACATTCCGTTCCCTCTTTGCCATGCACTCTGCTCTCTTCAGTAGGAGAAAAATTCTTCACACATACTTGATGCCAGAATGTATTCCCTTGGGAACCACAGTGACTTTAATTCACTGCCAGGTACACATGACTGCTAACAAATCTTTTTCAGAGGAAAGAACTCTAGGTATTTAGAGGCCGAAGTGGCATTAAAACCTGATTAGAAAGGCTATATAAAAAAAATCCCCCAAACACAAAATTTTCTAGATACCTTTCTTGCAAAAATACAATAATTTTTTGAAGGTTATCTGTGACTGTGATGTCTCTACCTCAAATGTACTTGGATTTATATTTTTTGATCCAACTTTGTCCACTGCCTTTGGCTCAACCCCATGCAGAAGTTACTGTGATATTATCTAAGCTAATTTATTCCATAAAAAATTTAGTAGTGCTGTTCATTTCTGGTGAGTAGTGAGTTTTCTGGTTCCTAATAAGAAACTTCCCACAGAGAATTGGATGCCCCTTTGGACCAAATGAAAGGGAACATATACTAATTTCTTATCTCATCCCAAGACAGAACCATGAATCAAAGATCAGAATCGTGTTTTGATTCAGCCACCAAATGCCACTCTCTTCTCAGTGTCATATAACCATGACACCTGGCTCTTGGCCCATCCTAACTCCAGCCAGGAGATAATTGCTAATACTCAAGCTGGGGCAAGCAGGAAACTTGGAGAGCAAGGGAATCTTGGGGTTCTGATGTAGCTCTTTGACAATTTAAGCTCTTCACTTGACACCAATAATTTCTCGCTCCTTGTAATTTTCAGAATCAAAATCCATGACACAATTTATTAGAATCCATCCATAGAGATGCCTATAGAGTGTGGGACGCACAAAAACAAGGCATACAAAGGACAGGCACACCTGCTGGGGTGCAATGTGCTGCTTGCTCTGTTTGTTTTTAATTTATTGCTCCTGGCAATTCCAAAAACGCACTATGTGTTGCATATCTGAAATGAAATTAGCTTGGCCGGACCTACCTTTAGTAAGGTTTTGAAAAAGTTTATGTCATTTTGGAAAATAGTTTAAGCAAAGCACTTGAACACAATGAAGGGAGAAGTAATATCTCTAAGAATTAAATGTTTTTATGAGTTCAAGTTACAGCTCCTTCACTCCTAGCATGCTGTCATCTGCCCTTACAAAATGGGAAATGAGCGGTCTAGCTAGAGGTTACTAAGCTCCAACGGTTATTAAGTGTAAATACACTTAATGAACACAAAGGGCTTTCAATGCACATTATGTTTTACAATTGTTTATGATGATAATAAAATAAAGATATAATTCTTGGATGGTTGAACTTTTGTTAATCATAAGATTTTATAGTGTTTGGAGTTACTAACTTTCTGTTGTTTTCCATATAGATATGTTTAAATACATAATTTGTTCCAATAAGTGCCAAATTTTACCAAAGGGTCTATGAATTCATCATAGTCCCCTCCATCAGAATATCATCTCAGAGCTGGGCACAGTGGTGCATGCCTGTAATCCCAGTACTTGGGAGGCCGAGACAGGAAGATTGCAAGTTCAAGGCCAACCTCAGCAATTTAGCAAGACCTGTTTCAAATTTAATTTTTTTAGAAAAATTGCTGGGGGTATAGCTCAGTGGTAGAATGCCCCTGGGTTCAATCCCCAGTACTAAAAAAAAATCAGAAATGAAATCCACTTATTAACATGATTATTTATGACTGCCCTTGGAAATAATTAACTGTGCTTTAGAAAAGTGAGATTTGGAAAATAAAAAATGAAAATGATTAATAGAGCATAAAATAGGTTTCCTAATTTTCCCGTAAGAGGATAGAAGATTGGCCTATGACTTGGAGTTCATAACAGATGAGGAAGGTAAATATGGAAGCAGTCATTATAACTGCAGGGAGAGAACACAGCTAGACCCCATGGCCTGCAGCTGTTACGGACCACAGTTGGAAGGATGGTGGAGTCCATCCAGGAGGTAGGCCAGGTGTGTGTCCCCAAGGAACTCTGTTGAACTGTGTGTGCTCAGAATCTTGCCTCTCAGAATGTTCTTGTCCCTACTGGAGAAAGGAATACATTGGCTAGGGAAAAGGAAAAGCTACACTCTACAGTGCTATAGTGCTTATTCAGTGGGTATCTTTGCATTATTATGAAATTGATGGTAGGGATGGCCT
This sequence comes from Glis glis, assembly GCA_004027185.1. Taxonomy (NCBI): domain Eukaryota; kingdom Metazoa; phylum Chordata; class Mammalia; order Rodentia; family Gliridae; genus Glis; species Glis glis. The sequence goes on along the minus strand of PVJS01011534.1, from coordinate 10,086 downwards.
TGGATCTAGACATGGAGTGGAGTTGTGTGTGTGTCACAGGAAGTGAAACTGTATTACCACATTAGATCAGGGAATAAAAGGTAACATGGGAAGAAAAGCCAAACTTCACCTAGAGAATATTGTATATACTGTTGTCTAGAAAGACAGAAGAGACTAGAAGGATAAAAAAAAATCCCGTTAGCAAACTTAACTTTGTTAGAAGAACTTTACTCCCTTTGAATTTTTCTGGAACTAATCTGTGATTCTCACTGATGACACCATAATATATAAATTATTCAGGGTTTCATATCGTCTAGAAAACACGTAAGCACTGTTAAAATGAAGGATCTGGAAGATTCTACTTCTGTATGACTGGAATATACAAATGTGATTTCCTTTCTCTGCTTTCATGCCATGTCATTTTGGCCAAACTATAATGGTAGAATGAGTAATAAAGAAAAAATGGGGGGGGGAGGTCAAATTGATTATCTAATACCATGGTGATAGAGCTGTTGATTTGCTAAATAATTTTTCATTTGTGCTCTCACCAATGTGGAGTCTGATTTATTAGACTTATTAGATGAAATGTTAGACATTTCATCAAAAATAGAACTTTTCAATAAAATGCCTCCCTTAAACATGGCATTATTCTTATTAAATGTATTGGCCTGATTCCTCAGCCCTGAGCTTTACAAAATGAGAAAAGGGGACTAAAATTAATCTCAGATATAAAGTAATTCTCTACAGCTGTAGTACTGCTATATGTTTTTAGGCTATTGATATTTACATATATCAGAATAATTAATTCTGAGACATGAATTCTTATGACTGTCTAAAAACACTTTGAGGGTGTATACTAAAGAGTTTCTAGTTTTCAAGACTGCCTGTGAATCAGTTTAATAAGTAAAACAAAGACAAGGAGTGCGCATTTTCATTTATTGCAATTTCTATAGAATCAATGGAACAAACATTACTTTTTCCTCTTGGATATTTTCATTTCCTATTCTTAGATTTGTGTGGATATATGTTTTTTGTGTATGTGTAAAAAAATTATGTATAAACTTTCACTCATATGTACAAACAATAAAATATAGTTCCTTATTTCTAAGTGACCATCAGAAAAAATTTCTCAATGAAAGTCTAACCCATTTGGAGAGTGAATATTCAGGCAGGTCATAGTTCACTCTTCTTACTAAGTTCCTTGGTCCCACTGGGTGCAGTGGCACACAACTGTAATCCCAGTACTTGGAAGGCTGAGACAGGAGGATCGCAGGTTCAAGGACAGCCTCAACAAGTAGCGAGACTCTCATCCATCTAGCAAGACCCTGTTTCAAAATAAAAATAAAATTGGGCTGGGGGTGGTAGCTCAGAGGTAGAATGCCCCTGGGTTCAATCCCCAGTGCCCCCCCCAAAAAAGTTCCTTGGTCCCATCTCAAAGGGTGCACTACTCTCTCACTCTCCTTCCCAATGTGGGCCTTTTGTAGATACTCAGAAATATGCATCTCTCTTGGTGGATTGGGGGAGAGTGTCCCCGGTCTGCGAGCTCTTCTGTTGCTGATTTCACATAGATTCCAGATGACCCCTTGCTCCTCTCAAATGAATGGTGAGCCATGGTTTTGCATCTTGCTCTCCCTGCTGCTGAGTCTTGAGGCTCAGTGGCTGATCAGTCAGGAACTGTTCAGAATACAGCAGTTCCAGCCAGGAGTGGTGGCGCACACTTGTCATCCCAGTCCTTGGGAGGCTGAAACCAGAGGATCCGGGTTTGCAGCCAGCCTCAGCTAATAGTGAGGTCCTCCACAACTTAGTGAGACCCTATTTCAAAATAAAGAATAAAAAATAGGGCTGGGGGTGTAGCCCGGAGGTAGAATGTCCCTGGGTTCAATCCCCAGTACCACACACACAAAAAAAAAGAATACAGCAGTTCCCTTTCCCCAGTAAGTGGGCTTCAAATATACCTCCGATCTTCTGAGTCTCAGAAATGCCCACCTTCCCAGCCCTGGCATAGACCATCCATATCAAGCTATCTATCCAAGACTACCTATACTTTCAGGGTGGTGGCCTCAGCCCGGTGGCAAGCTCGCCCCTAGGTCCTCAGCTCTCCCGCTGGAGGCTTCTGAATGCTTTTCCCCTCTGGCTGGGCTTGTCTATCTCAATACCTCCCACCAATCTGCTCTTTCTCCATTCTCATCTGCAAATAACTGCTAGTCAATCCTCCTCAGAGGGAAGAATTTTTATGATGTTTATTAGGTGAAACATTACAATATGATTTTACAAGATACTGCTCACAGGAGCACAAACAGAATTTCTAGGTTTTTTTTTTTTGCAAGAACAGAATTTTTAAAGGTTCATCCATAAGTGATTGTGAAACCACTAAGAAATGCTTGGTTCATATTTTTTGATCCAGTATTGACTGTTTCCTTGTTGGGCAAAAGATCCTTTGAATTATCGAGATACTGATATCAATGTTAACGTAAAGTAGGAAGATTATTTTTCCCCGTGGGTGTATGGGGGGGGGAAACAAATCAAGTTTGAGACTTGAAGCCAAACAGGGACTGCATTATTCTGGGCTGTATTTATCCTCCTTTTATTCTGGGCTAAATTTACCCTCATTTTACCTGAAATAATAAACTTTATGGCCAAGCTATAACAATACAATGGGTACAAAGAAAAAAATTGGTTTTCTGAGAAGTGGTATCTAGGAAAGCATTTTTAAAATAGAATTCTGGTACCATGTATTGTGCTTAGTTTGGACCGATGTCTTCTATTCAAAATGAATGGACTAATTCATCAATTAATGAGAAAAATCATTTATTTATTTATTTATTTACTTATTTATTTATTTAGAGGTACTAGGGATGGAACCCAGGGGCATTCTACCTCCGAGCTATACCCCCAGCCCTATTTTTTATTCTTTATTTTGAAACAGGGTCTCACTAAGTTGCGGAGAGCCTCACTAATAGCTGAGGCTGGCGGCAAACCCAGATCCTCTGGTCTCAGCCTCCCAAGTACTGGAATTACAAGTGTGGGCCACCATGCCCGGCTGAGAAAAATCATTTAAAGAGAGAAGTGAGCTGGGCATGGTGGTGCACACCCTGTAATCCTGGTACTTTTGAGGCTGAGACAGGAGGATCTCAGGTTTAAAGTCAGTCTCAGAAACTTAGTGAGCCACTCAGCAACTTAGTGAGATCCTGTTTTATAATAAAAATAAAAAAGGGCTGGGGGTGTAGCTTGGAGGTAGAATACCTGAGTTCAGTTCCTATTACCAATCATCATCATCATCATCATCATCATAACAACAATAATGAGATAAATGATTTAGACATGATTTATATAGCTGTCATTCATTTTCCAATATTTTTAAGTAGTGCTACATTTCCTTTTGTTTTTGGTTGGTTTTTATTTTTAGTGTGAGTTTGCTGCTTGAAGAGTTCTGTTCCTTTTATTCCACAAACTATACCCAAACTGTATTATCTTTTATTTCTAGATTGTTTATTTTTTAAGTGAAATGAGAACTTACACATATTTGTGAATTCAAGACTAGAATGCCCATAGATTTTATATTTCCTCTTTCAATCTTTTTAATTTTTGTTCTACATATAATTCAAGAGAATTGTTTTGCTACTTGCTTTTATTAGTTTTTTGAAGCCAATAAACACAGTTTTTTTTATAGAAATGGCTCTCTTTCAGGCTCATATTCCATTAGATTGTATAAATAATGAAAGAAGTAATAAAAAGTACATTTGAAAAAAAGAGCAGATTTATAAAGAAGTATAAATGATTCTTGGGAAGGATTCAGCTTATCTGGTGGTCACAGAAGTCTAAGAATACTAGACTATAATTAAGTAGCCTTGAGCAGTCCCTAGGTAATGAATATGACTTACAAGTTTTGCAATGGAAATTGTGACTCTCAGTTAATCCGATAGTTTAGTTAAGTGGGCTTCAGTCAAAAGAGATTCTACTGTATTTACACATTTTTTGGTATAGTAATATCAATTCTGCATGTATTGCATATCCCCCCAACTTTTAGCTTAGTTGAATTCAAAAGGTTTTTGAGACTCTTGTTAGGGGCACAGGTTCAGCTACACATTTGCAATACCAAATTGAAGAGTATTTACCAAATGCAGTAGGGGTTTTAAAAAAGGATAATAAGTACCCATCCATATTCTTGATGTAGCCCATCAATCAAAGATATATATATGATTTCAAAAATGTATATGACCTCAACTGTTAAAAAAAAGGTATGACTTGGACCATTAGAAATAGCCCCCCCCTTTGTTATTTCCTTGTCAGCTTTTCTTCTAATGTTTTATATAGTATTTCATTGCCCAATTTTGAATAAGTTTGAAAAACATAAAAGCAGCTGAATAATAGTGTGGGCCTTTATCATTGATTGTCAGTCGTCATTAGTTGTCTATTTCTTCTATATGTTTTTCACTCCAGTGGGAAGAAGGTTAAATTTAAATCTCAGTTTCTGGAAACTTCTGATTCACATATGTGGCTATGAACTGCCGTGGTGACTTACAGCCGGATGGCACCCAGTGCATCACAGATGGACTTTAGTCATCAACTGCTGTATGCCTCAGGCCCTATTTGTGTCCTCTCAATTAACTCTGATAATGAGTCGATGATATCATTTAGCCTTCCCGCATTTCTCATCAATATTAGGCCCATATTATTTTCTCTCAAATTTTCCTTCATCTTTTCCAAATTTCTGGCAAACGAAAAATGAAACAATTATTAAATGGTTAAAATGGACCAAATATGTAATAAGAAAAACTTCCAATACTTAATACTTAAAGTATTTTGGAAATGTTGTCTAAGTAGTTAAACATATAAAAGAAATTCAGTTTAACATCTCTTTTTTACAAGATAAGAGAAGAAATTCCTTTTGAGATTTTTGAATGGCCCTCAGAGAAATCTCAAAGTTAATTTGAGGTCAGAAAGACTATCTAGAATTTGATTTTGGAAAGTTGAAAATATATTAAAGTGTTTGAACTCTTGATTAAATAGAATCACAGATTATTATTAAACAATAGTTCTCATTTTAACCAAAGTGACAGTCAAGTGTTTTAAAGGCAAGTATAGAAAATAACAGTGTAAAAATGAAACAAAACCAAAATCCTCTTAGTTCTGTCAATATTGAGAAGATTGAGTTTTTTAAGTAATCAATAATCTAATGTAGACAGCCTGAAACACAGAGAAGCAATTTTTGATACAGCACAGAATCTTTGTTTCTTAGGCCAATGACTTAAAAGTAAATAAAAATCTTTTAAAATATTACAACAAAACTTTATCCTTTTAACAAAGAAAGGAAATGAAGTTCTAGTTATACATAGGTGCACTATTGATGTTAAAGCTCATTTAAAAACCTTACAATAAATCCATTTAAATCTTAGCCAGCTTAACTAAAGGAGATAAGATTTCTTTTCCGAAAACCTTTTACAACTTGTATTCAGAATTTGTCCTCATTCTCATTCTAGAAAAACCAATCATTTTCCTTTAGGATAAAACTCCCAGTCCCTGCTTTTTTTTTTTTTTAATTTCCTTAACAGAAAACCAGCCTTCATATCTTGTTTACGTTTTCTTATCAAAATTCCCTTATCAAAATTACAGACTATAATCCTTGCATACTTTGTACACAAAGTCATTTCCCTTATTATGTTTCGTGGTGGTTTTTCATATATAGATCATATTTTGTAACCATTAAAAATGTTTCTTTTTTATGCTTTTATCGGTTCAATGTAATTATACCGTCATAGTTAGATTCAGAGCGATACAAACATATATGCATAGAACGCTTGGTGTATTTCTCCCTAGGAATGTTTCTTTTATAGAGAAAACTAGGAAGTAGACAATTATGAATTGTCTCTCACGTGCCAGCATTCCATAGCAGACTAGCAAATTTTATGAATAGATCATCTCACGTTTCTTACAGGCATATGCTTTCTCATAGTGTAATTTCTCATGTTTATTAACAGACCCAAACGCATTTAGCTCCTCTATACTGTATCAAGACAGAAAGCCACACGTATATGAACATATGCTTAGCAATTAATGTTTCATTAGTTCATTTTAGAAATTACCCAGACATTTAATGAATATCTGTCACTTAATTTAATATAGCCTAACTTTAAAGAAGCAAATTACGAAAAAGATTTTGGAAGCTGTATTTAGGTAGATTTATTTATTTATTTAGTTAGTTAGTTTATTTTTATTTTTATTTTTATTTTTTGCAGTACTGGGGATTGAACCCAGGGGCATTCTACCTCCGAGCTACACCCCCAGCCCTATTTTTTACATTTTATTTTGAAAACGAGTCTCACTAAGTTCCGGAGGGCCTCACTAAGTGGTGAGGCTGGCCATGAACCCGGATCCTCTGGTCTCAGCCTCCCAAGTACTGGGATTACACACGTGCACCACCATGCCTGACTTAAGTAGATTTATTTTAACATAAAAAGTTAGTCATCACCTCAAGTTATTTCCTCATTAAATATGTTTAACCTTGACTGGTAAACCCAAGTAGAATACAATGTATCCCATATTATACTTAATGTTGATAATTTAGAACACATAGCCATTTATCTTAAACCAACATGGTTAAACTAATCTTGCTTATCAGAGATTTACCCACCTCACATGAACTTGAAAAACATTTGAGTTATTTTCTAGACTTCTGAAATTTGGGGGGATAGTTTATATAAGTGCTCATTTATCTAAAAGCCAATTTGAGTATTAATTCTTTAATTCAATTTGAGTATAATTCTATAGTGGATTTTAGAAATCAATGTCTTCCAGATGTAGAAAATAACATGTACACACAACCTACATACATATAAACATACATAAATATACCGACAGATACTGAGGTCTTAGAGCTTTTATTCGAAATGTCACCTATAAGTTAGGTATAAATACAGAACCATGAAATCTACTCGTTTATATAAGAGAATTATGTTTCTGGCAGATAGAACAAGTCAAATTTACTTGTGCAGTTGTAGCTAAAGCTTTTTTTTTAACCCATATATTTGGAGAAGACTTTAAAGATTTTCATTTACCTTTATTAAGTGATCTTATAGGGTCTGTGGACTAAATTTTTTGTGAGAGACCCCATGGAAATACCAAGAACAGTTTGCTTTACAAAACCCTCCTTTTTCTCCTCTTTGGGCTAGGAGGCAAGAATTATCTCCCTGGAAGTTTGCATTTCGAAGAAGTAGCAAGATTTACATCTCCAAGTGAGAGAGAAAGGATTTTCTTTAAGAAGGAATTCAGGAACTTATATGCCTATATCACACACCTGGGGTAATTAGAATCTAACTTTTTTTTTCTTTAACTTTAGTGTAGTCCGGTGGATTTTTATAGCTGGAGTTCAAAATACATTTGCAAAGCCTTTGCATGGGAATGCCTGGCACCAAAGGGGTTTGACTATAGTCTCAAATAAGTGAAATTTATAAAGGACATTAAAACAGCCTTCCTGGGTACTCCTGGAGCCTTTCTCAAAGCTATTTCCTGGCTTTTTGTATCTATATGAGTTTCAGCCACAGTGCCTTTTGCAGTTCTCAACTTTTATTCTTTCTTTCCCTAGACTTTTATTGTGCATTGTAAGTATACATCATAGTGAGATTCAAAGTGATACAAATACACATGCACAGTCACGTGGTGTATTTCCCTCCATATTCCCACACTGCTCCCCTCCTCTCTACCCAGACGTGTTAGTAAGATTGGTAGTGATAGCTCATGCTACCTTCCTCAAGCCTCATGTTCCCCCTCCCCTACTGCCTTTCACTGGTCTCTCTCCTCATCTCACTTAACTAAAGTATTTTTGTTTTCCTATTTTTCTCTCTAAATTCCACATAGGAGAGAAAACATATGGTCCGTGACTTTCTGAGTCTGGGTGATCTATCTTAGCATAATATTCTCTAGTTCCATCCATTTTCCTACAAATGACATAATTTTGTTCTTCTTAATGGCTGAGTAAAATTCCACTGTGTGTATATACCACATTTTCTTTATCCATTCATCTGTTGAAAGACACCTTGGTTGGTGCCATAATTTAGGTTGGTTCCATAATTTGGCTATTGTGAATTATACTGCTATAAACATGGGTATGCATGTTTCACTGTAGTATTCTAACTTTAAAATCCTTTGAAAGTCTTTTAACTTTTATTCTAAGTCTGATCACTACCTCTTTATCTTTTTAAGGGTGGGTTTTGTTGGGTTGTTGTGGTAGTGGTCTTTGGTTGTCTTGTTTTTATTCTTTTGTCTTACCAGCTAAGGAATTCCCTCAAATCCAGAACCAATAAAGCTTTCTAGAGCTCAGCTACAAATACAAAAGATGTCTTCCAAAGAGGAGGCAAAAGAAACAGCCCTTGTGATCCAAAGCCAGCACTGCCAAAGATAGCAAAAAGAACCCCCCCCCAAATTCACAATAGTCAGTAGAACATCCATTTGGGTTATTTTATTAGATTAGCTAGACTTTTAATTTTTACTAAAGAAAAATATAGAAATTGGACCTAGAATGGATGGATTGTGTTTTATTCATCAAACATTGAAGCTATAAAGGGAAAATAAAGGTCATTAAATTCAGTAATTAGCAAAATGAATTTAGAAGAATCCCCCTTCTGGTGCCATTCTGTAGAAAGGGGCAAGACAAATCTGTGGATTCCCTAGTTCCTCAATTTTCTTCCACCACAGAGCTTCTGCCTGTTTCTTTGTACATTATTCTCTTCCTTCTTAGGTGGAACAATGACTTAAGTATTTTATATTAAACAGGTAGAAAACAAGTTTCCAAGGGATTAAATGATCTTTCTAAGTCATAACTCTAGTAAAAGACCTACTTGGCAGTAGGACCAGGGTTTCTTGAGTTTTAGCACGCCGTGCTTTTTATTTCACATTTCTATTGCCTTGGAGGTCTAAGACCCTAATTAGAATGCCATAATAGGACAGGAGGCCTTGAAAAACCAGGAAGGATGAAAGAAGAGGGTTACGAAGAGGAATGAAATCATCATCAGTTATCCTTCCCCTCTGAATTTTGCCTTTATATATATCATTCTTTCTCTACCTGTATGAGGATATTGAGGATTTTGAATGGAGTGATAAATACTATGTGATATTGTCCTTAATCTCTTGAGGTTATTAATCTAAATCAGGGTTTCTCAAACTCAGCATTATAGAAATTTTGTGCTGAATCATTTTTGTTGTTGCTACTGTTATGGTCCTGTGCACTGTTGGATGTTTAAAGAATCCTTAGCCTCAACACATTAGATATTGGGAGAGATCCCTCAGTCACAACAATAAAAAATATCCCCAGACAATGCCAAATATCCACTGGAGGGCAACATCACCTCTACCTGAGAACTGCTGGTGTAGATGGTGTGGGATCTAGATGAGAATTGAGAGATTTAACTGAAGATATCATACCATACATTAGTTTTTGTGTATAAACCTTTTTTAAACCAAGTTTTAAGCAATATAATGAGTATTTGAGAAATTCTAAGGACAATAATTGGGTCTATAAGACATGTGTCAAGTGTGAGACTCATAGTTTAGTGAAAAGAGAGGAAGTAAGCTGTGTATGAGTTGGCTACATGACTTGTGGATGTGGTGAATCAACAAAAATAATTCAATATAACTCAATTCTTGGCTGACTTCTTTATGTGTCCCTAGAAACACTGAGCACAAAAGAATTAAATATTTGTCTTTGGTGTCCAGATAAGGTAGTTGATCTCTTGAGCAGAACATGGTGATATTAATGGTAGTCTTCCTTTAATGTTACTACTTTGATGCCCAACTGCATTTTGTGATGGAAGGTAGAATGATGGTTTTGCAGAGTGAACTACAGCCTTGTATGTAGCGTCTATCTTGAACCTCTTTTTATTTATTTATTTTTTTTTACTACTTAAAACCGTAGGGATCTATAAATCAGCTCCCCGTAGTTACAACGGAAGGAAGGTATCTGTTGGTTTATCTCATTATTATCGGATGTTTCTTACTTTATATTGAACGAGTATCTGTTATTCCCTAAATTGAATTGTTCCTCTACCACCTACAGAGTCTTGGTGAGTCTATCAAACACAGTGGCTGCTCACTTTCTGGTGGGGAACATGACTC
>PVJS01011533.1:0-45583 GCA_004027185.1 Glis glis | reverse complement strand
CGCCCCCGGTCCTATTTTTTATGCTTTATTTTGAAACCGGGTCTCACGAGGTTGCGGAGGGCCTCACTAAGGAGAGAGAGAGACACACAGAGAGAGACAGAGACAGAGCGAGAGCTGAGGCTGGCCGCGAACCCGGATCCTCCGGTCTCAGCCTCCCAAAGTACTGGGATTACAAGCGTGCGCCACCACGCCCGGCTTCATATTTATCTTCAATGAACATAAATTGTGTCTCATAGATATAAATTATAAAAGAAAAAAGAATGTTATGTTGCTCATTAGCTTCTATCCTCAAATTGCTAAAACAATCTGTTAATAGTGTGGTGTAGTGGAAAAGTTCCAGTTTGGAGACTGGAAACTTCGGTTGTAGTCTAAGCTCTGTCACTAATTAGCTATGAGACCATCAGCAAGTCTCTCTGGGACTTGATGTCAGTATTTGTAAAATAAATTTGTTGAACTAGGTCTATGAATTTTAAACTCCTTAACAGACTGTTCAAGTTTCCAAGGAATTAGCAGGACGGAGCAGGTTTCTATGTAAACTCCCCTGCCTCTCTCACCAAACAAAGCAGCTCTGTACTGTTGATTTTTTGTATGTTGAGTTTTTGTTTTTAGCAATATTTCATATATTTGGGATGTGGAAAGGGAAAGAAAAAGAAAACTCCATCCTTAAGACCCAGCAGGTGTGTTTGGTGCTATTCCTTTTAAGCATCCTACTTGAGAGAGCTTGCCTGATATATCAGGATGCCCTGTATTCCTGGAATTACCAGGCGGTGACAAGCTACATTCATTGAGATCTGATTAGTAAATGAATAACTAGGGGGATGCCTTTCCCCTTACCCGAGTTGACATATAGAGACCTATATTTTTGCACATGTGAAAACCATTTTAGCATCTTTTATGAGTTGTTTTTCCATTGAGACCAGAGCCATTGGAGCAATGTTGTTTACCCTACTTCAATTTGGAGCCTAATGAATAGCTTGGGTCAGCAATACTTGTGTAATTTTAGGTTAGCTACTTAACCTGTTGGAGTTGGGTTATGTTTTATAAAATGGTGAATGACCAAGTTGGACTGTATTATCTCCCAAGTGCCTTTTAGCCATAAATTTCTGGGAAATTATGTAGTCTCTAAAGTGCTAGCTAATGAAATTTAGTCCACTATTAGCATTGGTTGCAGCTGTAGTATCATTGATCCTATATTTGGAATTATATTTGTAAAGTTTACCTATATGTACATTTAAAAAGTTGAGTCTCTGGTATTTACTACATCATCATGGTGCTTCAAACAAGATAGTGAAACCACATGATAGGGATCTCACCATCTGTCCCTCTGTCTTCCCTGGCTTGCATATATGCATGGTATTGCTTATGTCTGGTCAGAGGGAACTTCATTATTTCATTGCTAGCTAGGATGAACTGAAATTTAAACTTGACTTTTATGATTCCTGTCTACCTATAGGTTAAGGAGATAATGACAATTCATTCTCTGACTCGGTAAACAAGATTTTATTCATAACACAAAATAAATACCTTTTGAAATATCTTCATTATATTATCTAATGATACAATGTCAAGAAAACACGTATAGACATCTATACTTATCAATTTCTATACCTTTGTCTCTTTGATTTGAAATAATGCTATCTGTATCTAGTATCTCAAATGGGAAAAATGGGGAAATATGTAAATTGAAGCAATTCCTCAAAAGTCTTAAAGCAATCAATTTCTTTTCTGTTATTCTTTTATATAAACGTTACTCATTTAGTTCATATAATTTAAGCCACTTTTAAAGTCCTACTTACTGTCGAGATTTTTGTGCTGGGCACTGGAATAAAATATGGCACCCTCTTTAGGAAACTGCTCTGTGACTAAAAAAGGTAGACCTATAAGCAAGTAATTATAATATGGTAGAAAAGTCCTATAATAAAGGACCTGTGAAAGTGTTTCTAAGTATTAGAGTACACTGGTTGGGAAGTTCTGCCATAAGTTACTTTGGCACTGAAAAAAGGTAGAGTATTCAGTTAGCACACACACACAAAATTCAAAATTGATACAACCAGTCAGCAAGGACAGGCTGCACTGCACTGCAGCCTGATGTGAAAAGTCACCTCCGCTTGCAGCTGTGCTCATCAGAGAAAATCCACGGATCGTTTAGGAAAAACGAATTCCAAAGATCCTGGGTGTGTGGGTATGTGAAATTAAAATAATTTTGATCATATTGTAAAGTTTTATACTGAATTTTTTCTGAACATTGTACTTTGGTCATTTTCACATGCCATTGAAAAATGTTCTCTCTAATAACTCTTGTAATTAACCGGTCTTCTTTGTTGCTGTTGGACATTTTAAATAGCTTCCAATTTGAGTTTATTGTACTTTGGAATGAATATTTTGTAATATGATTTTTTCTTATCTGTTATTATTTTATTAGGTTACTTTTTTAAAAGGTATAAAATTAGCTGGGCATGGTGGCACATGCTTGTAATCCCAGTACTTGGGAGGCTGAGACAGGAGGATCACAGGTTCGTGGCCAGCCTCAGCTACTTGGTGAGGTCCTCCACAACTTAGTGAGACCCTGCTTCAAAATAAAGAATAAAAAAATAAGGTTGGGGGAGTAGCTCGGAGGTAGAATGCCCCTGGGTTCAATCCCCAGTACCACAAAAAAAAATTTTTTTTAAATCTCTGGAGCCAGATGTGGTGGCACACGATTTTTAATACCAGTGCTTGAGAGTCTGAGACAGGAGGATCACAGGTTCGCAGCCAGCCTCAGCAACTTAGTGAGGCCCTCTGCAACTTAGTGAGACTCTGTTTAAAAATAAAAAATAGAATAGGGCAGGGGGTGTACCTTGGAGGTAGAATGTCCCTACACACACACACACACACACACACACACACACACACACAAAATTGAAATCTCTGAATAGATATTGCCAAGTAGGTTTTCAGAAAGATTGTACTCTCAGTAGAAATGTATGAGATTTCCATTTGATTTCATCTTCAATAACACCGTGGGACCATGGTTTTTCCAGTTAATTTTAGTGTAGTATCTTTTCATTGTCCTTCTTTGTTTATTGAGAACATTGCTCACAAGAGGCTTAGCTAAACTTTAGATACTGAAATAATTTCTGCATCTCTCTCTCCCTCTTTTTTCTTTCTCATTGAACCCAGGGGCATTATACCTCTGGTCTACATTCCCAGCTCTTTTTACTTTTTTGAAACAGGGTCTCCTTGAGTTGCTGAGACTGACCTTGAATTTGCAATCCTCCTGTTTCAGCTTGCTAAGTACTGGGATTATAGGCAGGCACCACCACACCCAGCTTGATTTTTCTTTATAATTTGAAAATATTATAGAATGATATTTTAGGAACTGATTAACTTCTTACTGAAGAAGATAGTCCTTCTATCAGTACAGTGTTATATTTGGAAAAGAAGAGGTTTGCTGCTGCACTAAATGATCATTCTGTCATTGTATCTTTATGATTAATAGACACTTTTTAGCAAATTAGCAAAAAAAAAGAGGGGAGAACATAACTAAAATTATGCTTTCTGATTTTGGTAGACATGCTTGAAATATAAATGTTAAATGAAGCTAGTTGGGCTTTCAAAGTAAGGGCAAAACCCTTGTGCCAGTATAAGTTGCGTTAAACTGCAGACACCCACAGTTGACCTGATGCTGTGCTGTTGTTTTTGGCATGTTGAATGTGATTGGCTACCACTATACTTTTAAAAATATGTATGTGCCAAATTATTTCTTGTTATCTTTAGCTTTCTTCCTGCCTTTAGGAAGTTACATGTTTGCAAAAAGGTAGGAAAGGAAAAACCAATTGAGCAGAAATTTTAATACTTGTTAATATAGTACTACTACATCATTTGTTGAAAAGTACATGAATGTGTAAAATTACATTATTAGATTTTAAATATGTATTGGATTTCATTCTAGTCTGTGCTTCTTTACATACAAAAAATGTTTTCTGAAGTAAACAAAAGTGTATATATTCCTGTAAAATTTTGGTTTTGACAGTTATTTAGCTTGGGATTTTTGTTTCTTAAGTTATTTAAGCATTCACTAAAAAGAAAATGCTTAGCTGGGCGTGGTTGCACACACCTGTAATCCCAGTACTTGGCAGGCTGAGACAGGAGGATTGCAGGTTCCAGGACAGCCTTAGCAAGACTCTCAGCAACCTAGTAAGACCCTGTTTCAAAATAAAAATAAATAAATAAATAAATAAATAAAAAGGTCTGGGAGTGTAGCTTAGAGGTAGAATACCCCTGGGTTTAATTCCCAGTACCACAAAAAATAAATGAATAAATAAATAATAAAATGCTTACGTATACATTTTTCTGAAACTCACTTTTTTTTGCGGTACTGGGGATTGAATCCAGGGCAGTCTACCTCCAAGCTACACCTCCAGCCCTATTTTTTATTCTTGATTTTGAAACAGGGTCTCACTAAGTTGCAGAGGGCCTCACTAAGTAGCTGAGGCTGGCTGCAAACCCGAATCCTCTGGTTTCAGCCTCCCAAGTACCATGCCCGGCTTGAGACTCACTTTTTTAAAAATTATTTATTTATTTATTTATTTATTTATTTATTTATTTATTTATTTATTTATTTATTTTTGCGGTACCGGGGATTGAACGCAGGGGTGTTCTACCTCCGCGCTACGCCCCCCGGCCCTATTTTTTTATACTTTATTTTGAAACTGGGTCTCACCAAGTTGCGGAGGGCCTCACTAAGTAGAGAGAGAGAGAGAGAGAGAGAGAGAGAGAGAGAGCGCGCGCGTGCACGCGCATGCACAAACTGAGGCTGGCCGCGAATCCTGATCCTCCGGTGTCCGCCTCCCAAAGTACTGGGATTACAAGCGTGCGCCACCACGCCCAGCTTGAGACTCACTTTTTAAAAACGTAAAAATATGCCTCTCAAATGTGTAATAGTTAAATATGACAGTTGTTAATTGAACTTGTGGGATTATGTAGCTTCCTATTTAGTCATGGTTAATATTTGAAGAATTTTTATTATAGTGATATAACTTCAAGTAGAAATATTTGTCCTTTATAAAATAGAGTTTGTATTTTCTGTTCTTTAGGAAACAACTCTGCAGTGCGCTTAGTATATACAAAATATTTTCTAAAATACTTTAAATGTGATTCATTTTTTCTCTAAAGCCAAAGCCGTAAACCACTATTTAAAAATAAGAGGTGGACATATTTTAATTTTTCTGTGGATGGTACTAAGGGAGTATGAGTGAAACTTTGAAGGTAGAATATTGAGAAAGCCTGTGCGTGTCCAAAGGGCAGGTGATTTCCTAACCTGTGTCTCTCTCTGTGGAGGAGCGACACACGTAGACCAGGGTCTTGGCTACTTAACCTCTATAGTCCAGATCATATATTTCAAACTTATTGTATGCTAACAAGCTATTTTCTGGTATTATACTATAAAGACAAATCCTGTACCAGCTAAGTACCATTAAAGGAACCATATAAATACTATGGAAACATGTAAATATCTTAAAGCATGTAAATACTATGTAAATACTTTTTAAAAAGAGTGGTATAAAAAGAGTGGTATAAAGTGTATCTTTTTTTTTTTTGCGGTACCGGGGATTGAACCCAGGGGCATTCTACCTCCGCGCTACACCCCCGGCCCTATTTTTTTATACTTTATTTTGAAACCGGGTCTCACGAAGTTGCGGAGGGCCTCACTAGGTAGAGAGTGAGAGCGAGAGCTGAGACTGGCCGTGAACCCAGATTCTCTGGCCTCCCAAAGTACTAAAGTGTATCTTACAATCAGATGTTCTTAGGAACATTTTAAAATTGTAATAGCAAAATAAAGGGGGGAAAACCCCACCACCATTTCTAGAGAATGGATAAGATGTGGCATATTCACAATGGAATTGTATACACCAGTGAAAATAAACAAACCAGAGTGGAGACTGGCTAGCTGTTCATCAAAGCCTTCCCTTCTTTCTGGCAGGCCCCTCGATTTTACACACCCCAGTCATCCCTACTTCATGAGTGCTTTTTAAAAAACAGAATTACAAAGTAATATCAGAGGTTATTAAAGAATAAAAGAATGAATGGAGAAAATACACTAGTTAGAATTAGTCATACTTGAGCTTCTGGAATAAGAGTGATACAGAGGAATTATTTCATATTATAAGAAAAGTTATAGAAATGCCAGATGAAAGTGGGAATTTTCATTCCAGGTATAATTTTGAAAATGATTTCTCCATTTTAGGAAATTAACTCAAACTTTTCCCTGTTGTCATGAAGACATTTGCTGTTAGTCACAGGAGGGCCAAGGAGAGAGACAGGCAGAAGCTGAACACGTTGTTCCTCACAGCACACTGGGGAGTCTGCAATGCAAGGAAGCCGGGTCGTTGGTTATGGAGTGCAGTGCATTGTGGTTTCACCCTTTTGTCATTTTGTGATGATATTGTTATCAGATTATATGTACCGTAAATCAGAAATAAATTTCAAAATCATACTAGCATTCAAAACTAAACTTTTGTGAAGCATTTTTTAGATGTTTCATAACATTCTTTCAACTTTTTAAATTTACTTCAGATTTAAAAATAGCTATCATCTGTGAATGTGATGTGTTTTTTGTGGTGCTGGGGATTGAACCCGGGGCATTCTATCCCTGAGATATACCCCCAGCCCTGTTTTTACTTTGAAAGAGGGTCTCACTAAGTTGCTGAGAGCCTCACTAAGTTGCTGAGGCTGGCCTCGAATCCGCAGTCCTCCAGTCTCAGCTTCCCAAGTACTGGGATTACAGGCATGTGCCACCACACCCTGCTTAATGTGAAGTTTTATTTGTTTGAATTTAAACAAAAAGTCCTTTAATTCAAAACATCATATTTCCACATATATTGGAACATTTTGTAGAAAAATATCCTATCACATAATCCCAGTATGTGAGGAATTATTTTCTATAAGACTAATTCTCTCTTACATTAGGACTTACATTAAAGATGAGCAATATCTAATTGTTTATGACCATATTATTACTCCTTTTCTACCTAGGGCATGTAGTGGAAAGAGTACTTAACCACCATGATTCCATTTCTCCATCAGATTTATGATGTATGTAAAACTCTAGGAAAAGTTTGAGCTGGGGGTATAGCTTATTGGTAGAGTGCCTGCCTAGCATGCATGAGTTGCTATTAAGTACAAATAATTACAGAAGCTAGCCTGACATAGGTATTTATTGTATATACACAGCATGACTATTACGTTTACTTGTACGATGGTCCTAGCTCTTTCACCTCTGGTGAAATTTAGACTTTGTGCTTTTTTACCTATAGTTTTATGTTTCTTAAAAATCGTCTTTATTGAGGTATAATTTACAAACAAAAAATTCACCCATTGTAAATGTACATTGCAAGCTGGGCTCAGTGGCACACACCCGTAATCCTCATTACGGTTGAGACAGTAGGATTGCAGGTTTGAGGCCAGCCACAGCAACTTAGACTGTTTCAAAATAAAAAGAGCTGGGTGTGTGTACCTTGGAGGTAGAATCCCCTGGGTTCAGTCCCTGGTACCAAAGAGGGGAAAAATATACATTTCAGTGGTTTGTGGCAGATTTACATTTGTAAAACTCACATTGCAATCTATTAGATTTCCGGTATCTTAAAAAGCTTATTCATGCCAGTTTGCATTCCCTTATGTGTCAAGTTTTACCACTTTTATTGTTTTATGATGGGTGTTTTCCTTTATACTTTCTCTCACCCCTTTTTACTTTGCTTTGTCTAGTTGTTATATCTAATTTTATGGAGTTAGTTTTTATCCTGTATTTTGGTTTCTTTTGACCTTGAGTTATTGTTCAATCAAATGACCTTGCTATGAAGTCTTCTAAAGGAACAAATGGCAGTTCTCAGTCACGGAATTTAACTGCTGTGCTCCAGTCACTTCCTAGCTCTTCGCACTTTGATGTTGTTGGTTCACACATTGTTTGTTCATGGTAGGGAATGAGATGCGCGTCGAGGGTGATATTAGAGATCTTCTCAAGTGGAGAAATGGCGACTGTTGCTGCTTCACTGTGCCCACAGCTTGTCCTTGTTCTGTAATCCCAGAGATCAAAGGCACCATGGCTCTGGAGGAGTGCAGAAGGCACATATGTGCATTTCTTTTCATCTTCTCTTTGTACATAGGCCCAGGAACATGTTCACCTCCCTTGTTTCCTGCAGGGAAAAGGCAGGAGTCTAGAGGGATGTCAGTGTGTGAAATAATTGGGACAGTTGATCCAAGTTCCATTCAAAAATCTTACATTGCAGAGAGCAAAAATGAAATTGTTTAGTCTTCATCCCAACCTTTTTGTGTAAAGAGTTCACTACAACAAGACACAGCAAGCTCAATGCAGAGACTTGAAGCATGAAACTATGATCCAAGAGAGGTTCCTCTATGATTTAAAAGAAAACTTGAATGTATTTGGGAGCTGTGAGGCCAAGTCATCATGATATACTAGAAATGAAGTTAATACATGAATAGTTTTTAAAGTGTTAAAATTAGAGTCCTACAGAAAAAGGAAAATTAAAAAGATAGTAAATTAGATCAAACTGCTATTAGGGGCAAGAATCTATGCAGATTACAGAGAGATGATGAAAAATAATGTGACAGAGAGAAAATATTCTAGCCTCAGATTTAGGAAACCATGATTTTAATTCTTGCCCTGGTTCTTGCCAGCCATAATTTTGGACGAATGTCTTAAATCCGGATCTCGGTTTCCTCATATGTAACATGGAATGGCTCACTCACTTAGAGTAAATTTCAAGGAGTTTTTTGGGCTTTAAAATTATGTAGTGAGGTTGTAACTAAGCACATGAAAAGCTGTTCATTATGCAAATTAAGATCACAATAAGCGATCACCTATGTACCTATCACAATGAGCACAATAAAAAATAGTGGTAATACCAAATGTCGCCCAGGATGTGGAGAAGCTGGCTCACTCATATATTCCTGGTGGGCAGTGTAAAATTGTACAGCCTCTCTGGAAAAGAGTTTGGCAGTTTCTTATAAAACTAAACATACAATTACTGTATGCTGTCATCTGAATGTTTGTGTCCTCCCCAAATTTTTATTTGAAATCCTAAGCCCCACAGTGATGGTTTTAGTAGGTGATCGGGTTATGAGTGTGGAGCCCTAATGAGTGGGATCTATGCCAATATAAAAGAGGCCCTGCCAACTACCCTGCCTTCCACCAAGAGAACACAATAAGAAGGTGCCATCCAAGAGGAAGAGGGCCCTCACTGAGCACCAAATCTGCCAATCCCTTGATCTTGGACTTCCCAGCTTTCAGAACTGTAAGAAAAACTGCTGTTGTTTATAAGTTTCCCAGTCTGTGGTATTTTGTTATAGCAACCCAACCGTACTGAAACAACATACAGCCCAGCAATTGTACTTTGACATTTATTCCAGGTAAATGGAATACAAAATCAGCACATGAATATGCATAGCACGTTATTCAAAATAGCCCAAATTGGAAACAACTTAGATGTCTTTTTTTTTCTTCCTTTTTTATTTTTTCTTTCGTGGTGCTAGGGATCAAACTCAGGGCCTCATGCATGCTAGGCAAGTGCTCTACCACTGAGCTACATCCCCAGTCCTTAGATGTCCTTTAACAGGTTAATGGTTAAAGAAAATGTGGTACATCCATAGCATGGACTACTACTAAGCAGTAAAAAGTAATGAAGTGTTGATACATGCAGCAGTCTGAATGAATTTCCAGAGAATTAATGCTGAGTGAAAAAAACCCCATCCCAATGCTTACTGACTGCACGATTGCATTTATATAACAAGGGATTGGGGGGGGGGATGGTTGTAGTAACGAAACATGAGTGATAGGAGAGATCCTTGTGGCAATGGAACAGTTACATATCATGGCTGGTGATAAAACTGCACAGAACTAACTGCTCTCCGACTATCTCCCTCTCTCCTCACCCCCCACCTCCATACACACGAGTAACAGTAAAACTGGGGGAATCTGAAGAAGATATTTATGTCAATATCCTGGGTGTGATATTACGCCATCATTTTCCAAGATGGTTACTGTTGAGGCAAACTGCATAATGGTCGCATCGGCTTCTTCTGTGATTTCTGACAACTGCATGTGACTATAATCATCTCAAAATGAGAAGTTTAATTTAAAAACGAAATAAGCCGGGCATGGTGGCACACGCTTGTAATCCCAGTACTTGGGAGGCTGAGACCAGAGGATCTGGGTTCGCGACCAGCCTCGGCTACTTAGTGAGGCCCTCCACAACTTAGTGAGACCCTGTTTCAAAATACAGAATAAAAAATAGGGCTGGGGGTGTAGCTCAGAGGTAGAATCCCCCTGGGTTCAATCCCCAGTACTGCAAAAAAATAAAATTTTAATGCATATTTTATTCATGTTTGTATACTCTGTGTGTGAAGCAGTGTTGGGTACATAGTATATTCCCAATAGCTATTTACTTAAGGGGTGGGGAGGGAGAGGAGAGGAACTAGAGAATATGAATGTGAAAGAGAGGAGGAGCCAGCCACTGCGTAAAGCTTAACTGAAATGTTGGTATGATTAAGGCTGGAATAATCTTTTATCTTACAAACTCTACCTACTAATATGATCACTTCTGCGGTCAGGTCCCTTGGGACTCAGCTTGAATCTTCCATGTTGATGTTTGGTGTCCAAAGACAGAAGTACAACACATTTAAAGGTTCTTACTAATTGGCTTTATTTGCAATTCTAGAATTAGGCAATACTTCATTCCCTAAAATAGAATAAATATTCTCATGATATGCAAAGAAGAGGTTGGTTTTACAGACTGAGAAGGACTGAAGAAGGCACAGACAAGCAGATGGGTCATTTCCAAGCTGCATTCCTTGTAAGGCTGGACAGGGAGAGAACAATAGAAAAACAATTCCGGGTTAGCATCAGCACTCCAGGTGACTTTCTTTGGTAAGGATTGAAGCAGAGGGAGCTTCCTAATCATGCCCATTGGAACTGGCCTGTGGGGAAATTTGGTGATTATCTCTCCTGGCTCCTCAGAATGTCAGAAAACAAGTTTCAGTTTGATGGTGTGGAACTTTAGTATGAATGCTTCCATGTTGATTTTTAGTATGGACTCTTAGAGCCTAGTTCAGTAGTTTAGTTTATACAGTGGCCTCCTTTCATTTTATTTTATTTTATTTATTTTATTTTATTTATTTTATTATTTTATTTTATTTTATTTATTTTATTTTATTTATTTTATTATTTTATTTTATTTTATTTATTTTAATTTAATTTAATTTAATTTTATTTTATTTTATATTTCAGTACTGGGGATTGAACCCGGGGGCCTTCTACTCTGAACTATACCCCCAGCCCTATATTTTATTCTTTATCTTGAAACAGGGTCTCACTAAGTACACAAGGCTGGCCGCAAACCTGCGATCCTCCTGTCTCAGCCTCCCAAGTACTGGGATTACAAGCGTGTGCCACCATGCCTGGCTCTGTTACTTTATTTTATAGTGTTAGGCTCCCCTTTCCCCTAAAAAACCCCAAAACTAAGAAAGGGATATATGCAAACTACAGTGAGTTTACCAGTAATTAGTTTCTAATATACAAAGTTTCCATAGATGACTTCAGAGTTCTTATTCATTCAAAGAGCTAAAATAGGGAGGAAAAAGTTAGCTGATCATCTGAGATCCAGTTTCTCCTCATACTATTGACTACTAACCCAGTTTTTCCCCAAAGCCTCTATTATTTGCCAAAGATTTCTTTGCTGTGTCTTTCCAATTGCAACTTACATGAATTATGTTAAAATATTGTGAAATACTGTAATTTAAGAACTACCAGTAAAGATAAATTTGGAAAGAGAATTAAAGAAGATGGTATGTATTATGGTACTTGCAGAGAAAGAATAAGGAGATAATATTTATTAAATGTGTATGTGGTTGGTATTTTACATATATTTCTCATTTAATACACATTAATTCTTTGAGAAGTGCTTTTATTCTTATTTTATGGTGAGAAAACTGAGGCTTAGAAGGTTTAAGCAATTGTCCACTGTTATAAACAAGCAAATGGCAAAAGCCAGGATTAGTGCCTGATTCAACTGACTCTAAATCCTGTGTTCTATCCACAGTGCTAAACTGAAAATGTTGTCAGATAAAGAGAGAGAGACTCCTGTATTCTTACAGAAGGATGGTGGCGCTGGGTGAAGTGGTACAGGCCTGTCATCTGAGTGACTCGAGGTTGATGCAGGAGGATCACAAGTTTGAGGCCAACCTCAGCAATTTAGTGAGACCCTGGCTCAAAGTTTAAAAGGGATGAGGATGAGGATGTGGGCTTACAAGAGTTATGTTAAAAGTATTGTGGAACTCTGTAATTTAAAGAACTACCAGGGTTCAGCCGGGCGTGGTGGCGCACGCTTGTAATCCCAGTACTTTGGGAGGTGGAGACCATACGATCCGGGTTCGTGGCCAGCTTCAGCTGTCTGTCTGTCTGTCTGTTTGTCTCTCCCCCCCACCCCCTGCCGTGTCTCTCTCTCTCTACCTAGTGAGGCCCTCTGCAACTTCGTGAGACCCAGTTTCAAAATAAAGTATAAAAAAAATAGGGCCGGGGGTGTAGCGCAGAGGTAGAACGCCCCTGGGTTCAATCCCCAGTACTGCAAAAAAGAACTACCAGGGTTCAATCCCCAGTACCTCGGGGGGGGGGGGGAGATGAGGGCAGATAAAAATGATTTGTTTTTGCCTTATTAAAAGGATTACTATAGTTTTTAGATTTGACATATACAAAGCAATCAATGTAGTACACAGTGACATTCTACGGCATAATAAATGAACCCTTAGGAATCTCCTCAGATCTTAACAACATCACCAACAATGCTGAAGGGACTTGTGTATTTCCTTCAGCCCCTTCCTCATTCACTTCTTTTGCCTCCCCAGGAGAACCACCTTCTTGAGATACATGGCAATCATTCCATTGCCTCTTTTTTTGTTTTATTTAGGTATGTTTGACATATAGTCAGCTTCACACATTGAAACTATACAATTGATAAGTTTTTACATACATATACACTCATGAAAACATCATCATACTCAGGTAATAACATTTATCACCACCCCCCATATTCCTCATGCCGTTTTATGATATCTCCACTCACCCAAGCAACTACTAATCTGTGTTCATATTAGGTTTTAAAGTTTCTAGGATTTTATACAGATGGAATAAGTAGTCTGTACTCTTTTTTGGTTTGGGTTCTTTCACTCAGTGTAATTAACATAGAGGTACATATATTCATAGTTCATTTTACCTTATTGCTATGTAGTCTTGTATTATTTAGATGTATCACAATTTATTTATCTGTCCATGTGTTGATAAAACATTTGGGATATTTTAATTTATGGCTATAACAGATAAGGTACTGTGAACATTTCTGTATAAGTCTTTATATTGACAAATACTTTCAAATTCCTCTTGCGTATTTACATAGGAGCAGAATGGCTTCATTATATAGTAGATAAATATTTAACTTTTTTTTTTTGTTGTTGTTGTTTTGGTGGCACTGGGGATTGAACCCAGAGCCTTGTGCATGCTAGGCAAGCACTCTACCACTGAGTTACATCCCCAGCGCCTGTGTTTAACTTTTAAATAATCTGCCAGACTGTTTTCCAAAGTGTTTGTACCATTTTAGATTATCACTAGCAGTGTCTGGGGGTTTCTGTTGCTTTACATCCTGGCCAACACTTGGTATGGTTAGTCTTTATAATTTTAGCACTTTTAATAAGTGTGTAGTGATATTCCATTGTGGTTTTAGTTTGAATTTCCTTATTGACTAGTTACATCATATACTTATTTACATCCATGTAGTCTTCTTTGGAAAAGTATGCTCAGATTTTCTGCCCATGGGGGGGGTGGTTCTTACTGAATTTTGAGAGTTCTTTTTATATTCTAGTTCTTTATGAGATGTCAATTGACAAATATATTCTCCCATTCTGTGGTTTGCTTTTCATTCTCTTTTTTTTTGGTGTGGTACTGGGGATTGAACCCAGGGGCATTCCACCTCCGAGCTACACCCCCAGCCCTATTTTTTATTCTTTATTTTGAAACAGGGTCTCACTAAGTTGCGGAGGGCCTCACTAAGTAGCTGAGGCTGGTTGCGAACCCGATCCTCTGGTTTCAGCCTCCTAAGTACTAGGATTACGGGTGTGCGTGGTGGTGCACTCCTGTAATCCCAGTACTTGGGAGGCTGATTCCAGGCCAGCCTCAGCAATTTAGTGAGACCATTTCAAAATAAAAAAATAAAAAGGGCTGGTGGTACAGCTGGGAGGTAGAATGCCCCTGTGTTCAATCCCCAGTACCACAAACAAAACAATAACAACAACAAAAATCAAAACAAAACAGAAAAACAAAGCAACCAAGCAGAGGTTCAGTGGTGTTAAATCTAAGAAATTTTAGCTTAACCTTAAGTTTATAAAGGTTTTCATCTGTTTTTTTTTTTCTAGTAGTTCTGAGCCTGTCATCATTTGAATTAAATTTTTATACATCATGAGTTAGAGATAAAAACTTTTCTTCCCTTTCTTTCTTTTCTTTTTTCCCACATGGGTAGCTAGTTGTCTTAGGACTATTTGTGTTTAAGTTTTTGCCTTGTACTTGTACAAAATTGACATGTTTATGTTTCTCTTGGATAAATACCTAGGAATAGAATTGCTGCGTCACATGGTTGTAGGTCCTGTTCTGTGTATCTCTCTGTTCATCTTGACACTAACTCTGTACTGTATTGATTATTGTAACTTTATAACTATACGAACTTAATTTTTTTCAAAATTGCTTAGGCTATTTTATGTTCTTTACATTATAAAGTGAATTTTAGAAATAGCATGGAAACATCTTCGCAAAATCTCCTGAGATTTTGATTGGGGTTACATTGAAACTACAGATAAATTTTGGGATAGTTAACATTGTAACATTACTGAATCTTCCAAACCATGAACGTGTGGTATATCCCTCCATTTATTCAGGTATTCTTTAATATGTCTTCATAGTGATTCAGTTTCAGTTTGCAGGTCTTGCAAATCTTTTGTCAGACTTATCACTAAATATTTCACATCTTGAATACCATTTTTAATGCCACGTCTTTTAAATTTTTAATTTCCAATTGCTTATTGCTAGTCTGTAGAAATACTGATGATTTTGTATATTGTACATAATTTTCATTCACATTCCACTAAAAATCACAGTCATACCTACTGCAAATTTGACTGGGTAATGTTATTATCTAGCTATCTTCCTGACTTCATATGAAGCAAATCATTGTGGAGGAATAGACTCACTGGTAAAAGATGGTAAAAAAACACAATAAAATCAAGCTTATTTGAGTACTTGCCATTTGATAAAGGTGACATTTAAAAAATTTTGGGATGAAATTGAGTTGTAATTTAAAACAAAATCTTATCAACAATGCAGATGTGAAGTTTGAGATACCTATTTAATAGGGAGGTGTCTGGGTTAAAGCTAAGTATTTGGGAATCTTCTGTTATATAAGTGGCATTTAGTACATTAAGAGAAAGAGTATAGCTAGAGATAAGTCCATGGACTGAATCCTGGGTACTTCCAAGTTCAGAAATTTAGTAGAAGTAGCAAAAGAGACTGAGAAAAAAAAAATAGCCTGTGAGTTGAAGAGAAAATTGGTGTGGGAAGTCAAGTGGAGAACATTTTTCAAGGAGAAACTGATCCCTTTACCAACAGTTAGGTCACATGAGATAAAAACTAAATTGGCCATTCAGTTTAAAAGTGTAGAAGCCATTGATGACATTGACAAAATCAGTTTTAGAGAGTTAAAAAGCCTGATTTAAAGGGATTCAAGAGAAAATGGTAGGGAAAGAATTGGAGGTGACAAGTATAGACCGCTTTCAAGGAGTTTTGCTTTAAAGAGAAGCAAAAAAAAAAAAAACTACAAGATAATGGCTGGAGAGAGAGGACTTTGTTGTAAGATGATGGAAATTACAAAATGTGTGAATATGGATGAGGATAATAGAGTAAAGAGAAAATGGATGATGCAAAAAAGAGGGGAGAATTACTAGAACCATATCTGAACAGTAAGGGGATCTAGTATACAAGTGGCGCAGTCTTAGAAGAGTGGACAGTTAAGCCGGGCGTGGTGGCGCACGCTTGTAATCCCAGTACTTTGGGAGGCGGAGACCGGAGGATCTGGGTTCGCGGCCAGCCTCAGCTCTCTCGCTCTCTCTCTCCCTGTCTCTCTCTCTCTCTCTCTCTCTCTCTCTCTCTCTCCTTAGTGAGGCCCTCCGCAACTTCATGAGACCCGGTTTCAAAATAAAGTATAAAAAATAGGGCTGGGGGTGTAGCATGGAGGTAGAACGCCCCTGCTTTCAATCCCCGGTACCACAAAAAAAAAAAAAAAGAAAAAAAGAAAGAAAGAAAGAAAAAGAAGAGTGGACAGTTTATCCTTTGTTTTCATGAGAGAAGAAGGGAGAACCCACAACAAACACAGTTGCAGTTTCGCAGGTAGATATGGCAGGAGATTAAGTTCAGTCTTCATTGCTACTGTTTTCTCAATGGAAAGAAAGCAGGGTCATCTGCTACTAGTGAGGATGGGGAGAAGGGATGAAATCCTCACCTCGGGTAGGTTAATGATCATGACCTTTAGTGAAAGTAGCTTAATAGTTTTTGTTTTTCTCCATCTGTGATCACCTGCGTAAGTGCAAGTCCAGAGTAGGCAGTGTTGGTTTATCCAAGGTTAGGTTTTGTTAGTTTACTTTGAGGAAGTGAGAAAGTGTCAGAGGATGAAGGAGTGAATTGAAACTGGCTCAAGAGAGAAGTAAGAGCCGGGCGTGGTGGCGCACGCTTGTAATCCCAGTACTTGGGAGGCTGAGACAGGAGGATCATAGGTTCGCGGTCAGCCTCAGCTACTTAGTGAGGCCCTCTGCAACTTAGTGAGACCCTGTTTCAAAATAAAGAATAAAAAATACGGCTGGGGATTTAGCTCGGAGGTAGAATGCCCCTGGATTCCATCCCCAGTACCACAAAAAAAAAAATTTAAAAAAAGAGGGAAATAAGGACTTGGGGTTGGTGCGGGACAGGGAGAGGGTGATAGGGTTCCCATATTGAAGAATTGTAAGGACTGGGGTATGAGAAGGAATGAACTAAACAGTAGTAGGTGATGGGCCTAAGTAGGATCTTCAATTTGAGTTTTCTAAAAGGGTTTCAGTCATGACCAAGCAAAAGCGGAGAGTGTAGGAGAGGAGGTCAAGGAGTTGAAAGCCAGGGTGTTGGAAGGACTATCTGTGTGGGTACTGAATTTGTGCTCAGAACTATAGTCCTTTTTCATTACTTTTTAGTGTCTTTTGTTGTTATTGGACTTATCAGGTTTGGATTTCTTCCTTTGTAAGAGTTCCATGTCTCTTTAATAGTTTCTGTTTTTAGTCCTTTGTGTACTATGAGATTTCCTTAGTCTTTCATTCTTTCTATTGCATTTTTAATTTTAGCCATTATATTTCTAATTTCTTTTTTTTTTTTTTTTTGCGGTACCGGGGATTGAACCCAGGGGCGTTCTACCTCCACGCTACACCCCCGGCCCTATTTTTTATACTTTATTTTGAAACCGGGTCTCACGAAGTTGTGGAGGGCCTCACTAAGTAGAGAGAGAGAGAGAGAGAGAGAGAGAGAGAGAGAGAGAGAGAAAGAGAGAGAGAGAGAGAGAGAGAGAGAGAGACAGGGAGAGAGAGCCGAGGCTGGCCGCGAACCCATATCCTCCAGTCTCCGCCTCCCAAAGTACTGGGATTACAAGCGTGTGCCACCACGCCCGGCCTTATATTTCTAATTTCTAAGAATTCCTTTTTACTTCTGACTAATTTTTCATAGCATCATCTTTTTCTGGAAAAAATTAGTTTATGACAACCGCATGATTTATTGCAGTACATCTCATGCATCAGGATATGATTCTTAGGTATTATATATATATATATATATATATATATATATATATATATATTTTGCAGTACCGGGGATTGAACCCAGGGGTGTTCTACCTCCGCACTACGCCCCCGGCCCTATTTTTTATACTTTATTTTGAAACCGGGTCTCTCAAAGTTGCGGAGGGCCTCACTAGGGAGAGAGAGAGAGAGAGAGAGAAAGAGAGAGAGAGCGCGCGCTGAGGCTGGCCGCGAACCCAGATCCTCCAGTCTCCGCCTCCCAAAGTACTGGGATTAGAAGCGTGCACCACCACGCCCAGCTTTTATACTTTATTTTGAAACCGGATCTCACGAAGTTGCAGAGGGCCTCACTAAGTAAAGAGAGAGAGAGAGAGCGAGAGCCGAGGCTGGCCATGAACCCAGATCCTCTGGTCTCTGCCTCCCAAAGTACTGGGATTACAAGTGTGCGCCACCACGCCCGGCCTCAGGTATTATATTTTTACGCGTAATTTTTTCTAAGTGAGTAAGTATATTGTGTTCTTCAGTTAATTTTTAAATATCTTTTCACCTTAGGTACCAAAAAATAAAGATGGAAAAGAACAAAGTGAAGCTGTATCACCGTCCGAAGATGAAACATTTTCCTGGCCAGGTCCCAAAACAGTCACATTGACGAGAACATCTCAAGGCTTTGGTTTCACATTAAGGCATTTTATTGTTTATCCCCCAGAGTCTGCAATTCAATTTTCATATAAGGTAAGAGAAATGAAGTAACGTGGAAAAGCACAGGGCAAGTCCTGTGTTCTTCAGGTCTTCCTCTCCTACTTCCCTTCCCTCCTGCCTTTTTTCTATCTTAAAGGAATTAAGTGTTGTATTAGCATTTTTATTGTATTCCTTTGCTCTTTTAGACATTTTTTTTACCTTCTACAATAAAAAATAAAATAGGGCTGAGGGTATAGCTTGAAGGTAGAATGCCCTTGGTTCAGTCCCCAGTGCCACACACACAAAAAAAAGAAGTTTTGAGTGCCATCTCTGTCTAGTGTTAGTTCTGTGACCTTGAACAGGCTACCTAACAGACAGTAATAGCACCTTCTTCACAGGTTGTGTGATGATTAAGTGATATGGTACATATAAAATGCTTTGAATAGGAAGTGACATACAGTAATTGTCCAGTAAATTTTAGCTATTAATGCTATTATTTAGTACAGACACTCTTGCAAATAGGTCTCAGTCTTTTAAACTTTCTAAGAAAAATATATATGGAAATCTTTTCCATTTTAATTATGAAATTTTATCAATTCACTTCAAAGGAAATTTGTTCGTGTGTGTGTGTGTGTGTGTGTGTGTGTGTGTGTACACGCGTGCACACGCGTGCACGCTCTCTTGGAACTGAACCAGGTGTGTGTGTGTCTCTGTGTACACGCGAGTGCGCTTTCTTGGAACCGAACCAGGCCTTGTGCATGCAAGACAGGTGCACTACTACTGAGCTATGTTACCAGCCCCAAAGTAATGTTTTAAAAAAATTTAATATGGTATAGCTTTTAGAAAATGTGCAGTTAATAAAAAAATGTCTTTATTATGTCACTTAGCTGTCAGCCTTACTCAGAACAGTCTCAGAACAGAGCTTATAACCATAAGAAGAAAACAACATTAGGGCAGCCAAAATAAAGGTCAAAAATTATGTACTAAATTATCAGGCCTTAGCCAAGTGCCTGTTTTTCTTTCTACAGTACATGGTAGCTTCCATATGGTAGAGGCTCAGCGAATGTTTGAATAAATGTATTTTTTAATGAGTTTTTTATGGTTGCTTTCCTAATTTCTCAGCTAGATGTGCATAACATGACAGCAAGCCATCCTGGTAGCAAAGAGAGAGACCAAACAGATAAACTTCCAAATTGAGTATGCAAACTTAAATATGTAGCAACCTGGAACCTGTCCATTTATATAAACAGTTTTGGGTCCCATAATAGACCCTGAGGGCTTATTTAAGTACAGTGTAGTATAGGAAGTGAGGACCAGCCCTCCCAAATCTATCCAAATGCTTACTTAGCAACTGTACTTGGATATTTCCATTAGACATCTCACACTCAACATGTCAAAAACTGAGCTCTTGATGTCCTCCCCCTCAGTTGGGTTTACCTATAGCTTTCTCTTCTCCACTTGTGAAAACTCCACCCTCTGGCAAAAGGCACTGTTGGTGAGATTATAATTGCTATACATTAGGGAGGCCAGTTTGGGTAAAATTGTGTCTAGTTGTGATTTGGCAAGAGTTTATAAATGTGTATTCATAAATGACTATTATTTTCTTATTTTGTAGGATGAAGAAAATGGAAACAGAGGAGGTATGCTATGAAAGTTTTTTCTCTAAATGTTTTTCTACCTGTGTCTTTCAGTTCTTTAGCTGTTCTTTAACTGATATAGTAAGTTTTTGAAGTTCAAATATATAACAGTTCTTAGGTGTGAGAGTGATAAAAATTAAACATTTTTTTTACTGTGGACTTCAAAGTTTTATGAATTCCATTGTCTCATTATTATGACTTGAACATGTAATAATTTTATTATTCTTATCATTATGATTTTAAGAAAGGTATCTGAGATTTTTAATTTCAATTAATAACCTTTATAAATTTGGTGATTCTTTGACTCAAATATTAGAAAGGAGGATTTGGGTTCTTTCTGTAATCTTACTGTCTATTTAAACATTATTTAAGGAGCTTAAAAGGAGAATTAGGCTGTGAATAGGATTTCTTAATAACTGATTTTTCTTTTCATTTTAAATTTTAAGTAACTTTAACAAGTTCAAGTTTACACACAACAAAATGCACCCATTAAAAACTTTTATTTCTAGAAAAGTTTTTAAAGTTAAGAAAGTTGCAAAAATAGTACAGAAAATTTCCAGATATCTGTCTTTCAGCTTCCCCTGTTAAAAACTTACATAACCATGATACAACTTAGAAACAACAACAAAAAAATAATCATTGGTATAATATTATTGCTTTAACTACAAACTTTGCATTTTACCAGTTTTCCCACTAACTATCCTTATTCTATTCCAGAATCCCTCGTTGCATTCAGTCATCATGACCCTTTAGTCTCTTCCAGTCTGTGACAGTTCCTCAATCTTTTTTAAGTTTTTATTTTTAAAAATTTGTGACCTTGATAAATTGAAAAGTACCGGTCAGTTTTTATTTTGTAGAATGTCCTTCAGTTTGGGTTTATCTGGTGTTTTCTCATCATTAGTTCAAGTTTATACATTTTTGGCAAGAATACCACATTTGCACCAATTTTAACTGTATAGCTTGGTGAGTTTTAATAAATGTAGAACCTATGAACCCACTGTGTCAATCAAGATACGTCATAAAAAATAACCTTTCTGCCATCATTTCATAAAGTTCCCTTGTACTCCCTTCTTACTGTTCTGGCCCTAGACAATCATTCATCTGTTTTCTGACACTAGTTTTACCTCTTCCAAAATTTCTTATAGGAAATTAAATTAAATTAAAGGGAAAAAGACAATATAGTCTCTAACAGTACTACTCTTTTTTTTTCAAGAACTTTTCCTTTGTATGAGTTTACCACAAATTATCTGTCCACTTGCCTGTTGATGGACCTTTGTAATATCTGTATCTTGCCACTCTGAAATGAGGTCTTGAAAAGGTTAGGTTAAGGATTAAAATAAGAGAATGATTTCTTTCAGTACTATCAAAAGTAATCTGAGGGTGTAGGGTCAGATAGGACCCTTCGTAATTGTCACTTGTGTAAGATTGGCCATTCCTGTGTCACCATCTGTCATGCACCGGGGTTTAGGATGAATTCCAAATGCTACTTGGCATAGGTTAGGAATAGGCTTTAGTGGAGAAAAGGAAAACAGAGAATAAAACCAGCATCAGCAAGAGAAAAGAAGAGGCAGGTTTTCTCTCTTTCCTGTCATCATCCCCCCAGGCTGATTTGCTGATGTCTGGGCACCCACTGGGCACCCAGCTTCTAGAGTTTTGTGCCTGTCATGGGGTAAATGAACATCTGATAAATGTAGGACATAGTCAGAAAACTGTAGACAGGTCATTATGTGTCCGACATAATTTACTTAAGTGATTAGATTTAGTTATATGCTTTGACAGGAGAGGATAAATGTTTGCAAGGGAAAACTAGAGGATCTAGAGCTAGCAGAAGGAGATTTGGAGAGGAATGCTAAAGTGGAAGTAAAGGGCATGATCTGCTGAGGAAGATTATAATTTTCCTGTTTTATTTATTCATTTATACCTAATCTCATTCATCAGAGGGTTTATACCCACATGCAGAAATACATGTATTAGAAGCCGGGCGTGGTGGCGCACGCTTGTAATCCCAGTACTTTGGGAGGCAGAGACCGGAGGATCTGGGTTTGTGGCCAGCCTCAGTTGTCTCTCTCTCTCTCTCCCTGACTCTCTCTCTCTCTTTCTCTCTATTTAGTGAGGCCCCTCCGCAACTTCGTGAGACCCGGTTTCAAAATACAGTATAAAAAATAGGGCCGGGGATGTAGCGCAGAGGTAGAACGCCCCTGGGTTCAATCCCCGGTACTGCAAAAAAAAAAAAAAAAAAGAAAGAAATACATGTATTAGATAAATAAGGTTAAAATATGGTTTAGGGTTAAAAATGAATTAAATTGACATTTGGGAGATTATTACATATAAATTCATGTAGTAGTTCCTACACATTTATCAAAGATGGGCTGTGAATTTGCTTCTGAGCTTTCCCGTGGCCATAGGAGAGGTGAGAACATGATTAGTTAAGGATACACATTATCCATAAGAAGACAACGTTTTGTCTGTACTGAGATCAGAGACAGTGTTCTCCTGTAGGCCCTCATAATGGAGGACAGTATCTGTTTAAAACAAACTCTAGGGCCAGAACAGTAAGGAAGAAGTACAAGGGAACTTTATGGAATGATGGAAGAAAGGTTATTTTTATACCGTATCTTGATTGGCCAGTAGTTTCATAGGTTCTACATTTATTAAAACTCACCAAGCCATACCAAGTGATATCTTCAACACCAGTCCTTCATGTGGCTACTTTTATAGTGATTCTTCAATGTAAGCAGACTTCAAAACCCCAAGACCCAATTCAGTTTAAAAGCGCTTCTCAGCTAGGTATAATATTGGTCCCCAGAGGATCTATGGAAATGCCTGTTTGTAGTCAGAACCAGGGAAAGGGGATTGTACTACTGACACCTCGTAGGTACAGACCAGAGGTGCTCTTGAACATTCTACAGTGTTAAGTAAGAAATGTATAAAGTCCAGAAGATCTGTATTTTTTCCTTAGAAAAATAATATGAAAAGGTTAGAGAAAGTACCTAAAGCGATTGGTTTAACTTGAAAAAAGAACAGGTTGATTTGGAGGGTGGCAGGAGAGGAATGGCGGTGTAAATTAGCATATGATCAAGAACTTAATCTGCCCGACATCCTAATATATGTTATTCTATTTCAAATCAGTTGTGCCTAACTCTTTTTAAGTCTATCTTCTAATTTTGCCACCTTATTTCTGTTGACTTATTTTTTAATCTCTTTCATCATTTCTTTAATTTTGTTTTAAAAATAGTTCTGTCTTTTAAAAACTGGTTTGACTTATGTAGGGTCAAGAATTGGTAGATAAATGTAGAGTACATTTAGTATATTATGAGATTAACTCAATGAACCCTTCATTGAGAAAGTTAAAATCAAGGAAATGTGTTCCATATTTATGAACACTCAAAGACAAAGAATTCACGTAAAGGCAGGGAGGTCCTGCCCTAAACACCTTCCAGGAGCAACCATCATTTAGTGTCCCTACAAAGTTTCCCGAGCTTAAGGAGTTACCAGTGCTCCATCTACCTGATTGCACCGTTGCTCCCGGGTCTAGGTTTGCTTTTGTCATCCCAGTTGGCGTCACAGCCTAGTCCACAAAGGCCTATTTAGTTTAAGCATAATAATCATAATATTTCAACTAAACTGATCAACCATTGGACCATATTCTGTGTGAAAAAAATTCTTTAGGCTTCTAAACAGTCATTTACAGATCAGGTTTTAGAATGCCACTTATTTAGAAGCAGACTATATATAATTTATAATTTTAATTCAATGGAATGTTATGGTTTTACAGTTTCATTTCCTTTTAAAACATACTCTTGTCTGTTGAGATTCTGAAATCATTTTTATGTAGAGTTTAAATATAATAGAATCCCAGCCTTCAGTGTAACAATCAGAGTCAAAGCCTAGACTCACTGGAGAGAAAGTAATTGCCAGAATTTTATTCACACTCCTTAGAGATCTTGTTATAATGCCAAAAATTCTGTTAAACAGTTGAAAGGTTTTTATTTTGGTATGTTTTTTTCCTTTTTGACAATTTAGTGAAATCCCTTTCACCACTTAATTTTCTAATTATTTCACGTACCCAACTTTTCCATTGTGTTTCTTATATCTTATATGTGTGTATTCTTTTACATTTTTAAAATTATTTTTCTTTTTGTTGGTTAGTTTTCTGTACTCTGATGATATAAGGAAAGATATCTCAGTAGGAAAATATTTTTTGGTGATGAGTTACTTGTGGAGTATTGATATCTTGGTGACATCCTACTGTCCTTTAAATCTCTGGAGAAAATACTTATAAGTAATCAAAATAAGGATAGGTCACTACTTTCTACTTATTCCATGAATTAAAAATTCTGTCTTAGTTTAATTGTAGGGACATTGACACTGCTCTAAAATCTGTGCATTGTTTTATTATGGTGCTTAAGTAACTTTTGATATTAAAATTTATATTCAAGAATGTTAATAGTAGAAAAAAGAGTAAGTGGAAATTATATAGATGTTCTCAGTAGTAAAAATTTGTCTTGTGTTTGCAGTTGTTTCTGGCTGAAAAGTTCTGCAATCTGTACTAGAGTGTTCAGATAGTGATAAGACATCAAAACTCCCTTAAGCCACCTCAGGACCAATGTGTTAACTCTAACAAAACCACCGACCATCACCAGATTCAAAGACAGGATGCCCAGGTTCCCACAGATGCCCAGGATTAGGTCCTGGAAACTACTAAATGCCAAGAGTAACAACAGCAGCAGCCTAGATTTTGAGCCTCCACAGCCCAGACTCTGGTATTTTAAGTATGATTTAAAGGGTCTTCACAGTGAATTTTGATTATGCACCATTTCCTCATGAGCTTACTTCTGGATAAGGCACAACCCTCACTATATCTTCTTTCTCATAAAACTTCCAGATCCCTGGGAAAAATGTCCGATTGGCCCAGTTTATCATTTAATGTCAGTCACATAGTACCCACGATGTTCAGAGGTCATTCTTCAGCTTTATGAAATGAGAAAAATTTTTGTAAAGCTGAGAAAATGTAGCATATCTGAGGCTACTCATTTTCATTAAAATACTGAAAACCCATTTTTTCAGAATAATATAACACTAAGGTATATGTTGCAAGATGTTTTTTTATGGGCAGCCCATGGTTTAAGGCTTGGTGGTTGGATGTTAGAAGCATGTTCACTGAAATTGCTTTCCCAATGCAGCAACAGACTCTGTGGATCTCTTTTCTGATGTCTTTGGGAAGGAGCATTAACTGAGCCCCTTAGGATACATTTTTAATGTGTTGACAGTTTAAACCATTAGAATTTCTCTGGTAGTTAGGTAAATATACTAATTAGTTGCATATTTTTATTTTAATGCTGCTCAGCAGAACGACCACAGGTGTCTTAATATGCTTGGGGGTATTTTAGGAAGTAGGATGATGAAGACGACAACTCAGAATGGAAGTGGTGGCGGCACCAGTGGCTAACTTGATGATGAGCCACGTGCTAAGACGGTGCCAATCCAGTCGTAAACTTCTCACCAGAGCTTCCTGGGATGGAAATAGTTACCTCCTCCATTTTGTAGATGATGAAACTGAGGCATGGCGTGTTTAACTAGCAAGAGATGGAGCTGGACTAAACCTAGGCAATTTCTTACTCTCACATAATTCATTCTCAAAAATGTGTAAGAAAGAGGGTTATGTTCCCTTGAAAGGTAAACAGTAGTAAAGGTAAACAGTAGTAAAAGAGCCATAGTTCAACTTTCTGATGCAGTTTTGGCCAATGTAGAACTAGTATTTCATAATGTTCTTTAATTTTCTTTATCTTCACATGTATTATTGGCCTAAGTCTGTTGAGCCTTTGCTTAATAATACAGCATCAGCAGCTGGGTGTGGTGGTGCACACCTGTAATTCTAGTACTTGAGGGCTGAGACAGGAGGATCGAAGTTTCAAGGCCAGTCTCAGAAACTTAGTGAAGCCCTCAGCAATGTAGTGAGACCCTGTTTCAAAATAATAAAATAGGGCTGGGGGTGTGGCTCGGAGGTAGAATGCCCCTGGGTTCAATCCCCAGTACAAAAACAAAAAAGAACATGGCATCATATCTGAAATTGCTTTCCATTTTTGACAGAGTTATATTTTTGATACCTATGCATCTTATGACTGATAACACTTTTTTGGTATTTTTATAATGTCCACATTATCTACTTTTTTTGCTGCACATACTTTTGTTGTGAGAAGCATTTTGATGACTGAAATAAATCAAGCATAAATGAGTCCACACTGTCTGATTCCATTTATATGAAATTCTAAGACAAATTTAAACAAGTGTGTGGTCTGAATTGAGTGGGAAGGAGCACAAGGAAGCATTGGCATGATGCTATCCTAGGTCTTGATCGGTGTGGTGGTTCTATGGATATATACATTCGCCAAAACTTTTTGAGCCATGTACTTAAAATGAGTGTGTTTTATCTTATATAAGTTTTCTTTGCACCAACACAGCACTATCTTAATTACTATAGCTTTATAATAAGTGTCGCTATAGGGTAGAGTAACTCTTCCAGGTATATTTTCAGATTATCTGGGCTGTATTTGTCCATTTAAGTTTTAGAATTGGATTTTCAGTTTCCACACCTAACAAAAAAAAAGTTCTGCTGAAAGTTTATTGGTTTTATATTGTTGTGATCTATCTCTCCCATAAATTGGTCTGCATCTTTTGGGATAATGCTTTGGTTTTTCTCCCTTAATTACTTGGTATAGTGAATTATATTAAGTTAGTTTTTAAATGTCTATTTACATTTAATGTGATATATTTATTTAATATGCAGTTTTATTAAATGTTTATTTAATATGCAGAAACCAGATTTCTGTTGGTTTAGACTTTTCTCTCTTTTCTTCTTTGACATTAAAAATATTATTTCTCACCGGGTGTGGGCATATGCCTATAATCCCAGACTTGGAAGGCTGAGACAGAAGGACTGCAGGTTTGAGGACAGCCTCAGCAGGTAGTGAAACTCTCATCAACTGAGTGAGACCCTGTTTCAAAATAAAATAGGACTGGGGGTGTAGCTTGGAGGTAGAATGCCCCTGGGTTCAATCCCCAGCACTACCAAAATTATATATATATATATGTCTTTGATGCTTTCTACTTGAGAAGTTAGATAATATATTACTATTCTTTTAGAGGTTATCCTAGAAATTATAATTGGCAAGCTTTCCAAAATGTGATTTTAAAAACCTCTTTAAGAGTCCTAAAAGTGTTACAAAATATGAAATCTAGGATTTCAGAGGACTAATTGGTGATTTTGAACACATAGAGCTGTGAAGGTTAAAAAAATCAAGAAAAGTACATGATTAGAGTATTCATATCAACTAGAACATTAATCTCTCCTCTGGAAATCCCTTCTCTATAGAAATGTCGTCCTAGAGGAGCCCTGAAATCTGGTGATTTTGAGCTGTCTTTTTTCCTAGCTGCTCCCTAGCTTGTGACCTTGACCGTGACACCACCTAGCTGGATAGTCCCATTCTCATTCCCCTTTGCTCTCCAGCTAGTCTGCATTGCACGTGTGTGACTCATAAACCCAGTCAATAAAAAGTTAATTGTGATAGTTACAGTCCCTGCCTTCAAACAGGAAACTTTTCATCTTTGTTATACAAACAGAATGGAAATATTTGCATATAAGTGCTGAACACATTAAATCAAGAAATATAGTTCTTGTTTATTCATTCACAACATCTGTGGAGTCACTGCCTTGAGTCCACCACCAGACTAATTGCTGAGAAGGAAGCGGCAAGGCCTCTAGCCGCACTTCCTCAGTGTTGTTCAGATATCACCTTTAGAGAGGCCTTCCCTGCCCCTGCTCTCCCCTTCCTTCACATGCTGCTATTGTTCTCTAACAACACATCTCTCACACCACTTCTTTTTTGCTTAACATTTTTCTCTCTCAGTTGGAATGTACAGCAGGGATATTGTTTTGTTTACTCTTTTCTTAAAACCAGAACAGTTCCTGGCACATAAAATATACATTGAATGGAAAACACACACACACACACACACACACACACACACACACACGACACAAGCCCTGACTTCAAAACCTTCTAGTCTGGTGGAAGATGAAAGTGTAAAATATTTATACCAGTGTAAAACAAAGATATGTATAGCCATTACAGAATCGTATCACAAGGAATCACTTACCACCAGGGAAGGGTTCTGGGGTGGGGGGGACCATTAGTCTGTTGACAGACAAATAGGACTTTGTCAGAAGGAAGAAAAGACAGCACTTCAGGAAACATTTCAGACACACAAATTATTTTTGCCTGGATTTGGTGGAAAAACTTGGGGATGGATTTTATGTCACCCATTATGGATAATTTACAGAGTATTAGGCTTCGCTCTTCTAGTTTTGGTGGATGGATAGGTGGAAGTGCCCTCAACTGAAAGGCCTGGAGGAGAAAGTCTCTTCCCGCTCTCCAGGGAGAGAAGTAAGTTGCATGTCTGATGCCTTGGAACATTCAGTACCTAGTTGAAGAGTCTAGAGCTTATAGGGAGAGGTGGGCAGTTGGAAATAGATTTGGAAATCATCTCTGGATGTGTTATAGTTGTATCTTAGGCATAACGAAACCATACACACATAGAGTGTGAAGACAGGCAGGTTAAAGGTAGGAACCTAGGGAAGATAGCATCTAAAAGATGTCCAGAGAAAGAAGAATCAGAAGGAAAATCTGAGAACAAGTAGTTGAAAAGTATGAGGACAAGCAGAAGGGTTGGCTATTTATTAATTAAGAGGTGATCATTTTAAGAGTGAAGTGGAAAACTCATTTGTCATAGAGAATTCATTAGGATACTGGGCCTGAAGTTGCGGCTCAGTGGTAAGAGTGTGTGCTTGGCATATATGAAGTCCTGGGTTCAATCTCCAGCTCCAAAACCAAAAAAATCCCCAAAACCATTCCTAGAGAATTACATTAGGATTGGGACAAATAGATATTGTCAGACCAGACCTGACAAGTGGCAAATTGATAAGTTCTGAGCACATTTTCTGTACAGTGGACAGAAAGGCTGAGGAAAGCAGACCATCAGTGGGTTGGGACAGAGAGCGCTGAACCTCCACAAGGACAGTGGTGCTGTGGGTGGTGATTTCGTCCCCTTGGGGGATATTTGTTACTGTCTGAGGAACTTTGTAGGAGAGGTAGGTGGAGATAAGTGAGTGTAGACTGCCTTTGTGGATAGTGTGAAAATGAAGGACTAGAGCAGTGTGGAGGGTAGAGAAAGCTTTTGTTGTTTTAAGTTTGGGAAACTTTTGTATGATGGTAAGATTTTTGAGAAAAAGCTTAGGGATTGGGTGAAGTTTTACTCAAGAGAGAACTGCAGTCCTAAAGAAGGCCGATGACTAAGCCATCATCTGAGAGAGTTGACAAAGGGAAAAAGTTGAGGTCAAAAGAATTGAATATAGAGCAGCTGAGATACAGTGAACTAAGGATGCGGATATCCAAATAGTGTGAGGAAATCAGAATGGAACAAGAAGTCAAAGTTATTAAAAGTTTGAAGCAACACACTGAAGGGAACAAGAATCAAAATACAAAAGACTTCTGTGAGCGGTGTCATGAACTTAGTAGGATTTAGAAACTCTGATTCAGTGGTGGTGTGCAGTTTCATTCAGCTGTATTAGTAGGCCAAGAACAAGCGCAGCGCCAGCATGTGGTTGGAATTCTCCACACTTAGAGATTGGCAGATTGAATGCTTTGAAAGGTCACGGGCTGGGGTTGGGGGTTGAAGTTCCTGGTGATTTTTGTTGAAATGTTGATCATGGGTAATCTTAGAAAGAAAGGAAGAGATTTCTGGGGAGAGGCTGATAGTATTAAAGAATGAAGGGCACTAGGGACAGGAAGGTCTTGACAGAGTCCAGGAGCAGGTTTAATTGGCTAAGGGACTGAGAGGTGGTAAAGTCAGAGGTGGAAAGATAGTTGCTTGTGGGTAGAGTACTGTTACAAATTTCACTAGCATAACATGGTTTGTGAAATTCCTCAAATTTAGAGAAAAAATAACATTACTGCATAAAGTTCAAACACTGCAGAAGGTGACGCTCAGGACTGTTTTGTTCACTGTAGAATCAGTGCCTGGCACAGTGTAAGAGTTCAGTAAATATTTGTTGAATGAATAATATGCTTCTACAGTCTTCTTGCTTATTTATACTGCCAGAAGATTTTGACTCATGTCTGACACCTAGTGGTATGGTCCTTAAACTACTATTGAGTGGCCTCTTTTCCTGACACTATATGAGGGAAATAGTATAGATCAATTGTAGAACAATACAATAGTTTTGTTCCTGAAAGAAATCTCTGAAATGCCAGGGTGATAATCTGAATCAGTCAGCAAATATTTGAGTGTCTACTATATGCCAGGCACTATTTTGCATGCAAGAGATTTTTGTGTAGCATATATTCTATTGCTTATAGAAACTCACTGAATTTGAATACATAGGTAGAGCAACTTCACCGGGCATATGTAAATTGTTCGGCAACTTAATCGTAGAGTTTTATTGTGATTTTTACATGTGAGGCCTTTCTGAATTTGTTCTATTGCTTTGTGGGCTGTCACTTCTGTCATGACTGACTTGTTTTTTTGGAAGATGGAAAGAAGAAAGACTGGTGTGCCATCGCTTGTATTAGAAGCTTTCACGTGCAGAATACTACGTACTATGAAACACCATGGAAGCATTTTGTTCTTTTTCCTCTAAAAAAAACTTGATTTCTTATCTCTTAGTGATGCATACTAAAGTTCTAAAAGTATTTATGAATGAATTGACATATCTGAGATTTGCCTTAAAATGATTTAGGGAACAAGTAGACAAGATTGACAGATTTTTCATAATCACTTAAAATGGATGAATGGGGCTTTATTCTTTCTACTATCTTCTCTCTACTTCTGTGTGTGCCAAACATTTTCCACAATAAGAAGTTTAAAAAAATTAAATAGGTGTAGGTTGAAAGTTTAACACCATAACTTCTCCTAACTGTTACTTAGTACCCTTCGATCCACCTTTCTCCATCCTTTTCTCTCTCTTTATTCTCTCTAGCCTTCCATGGTCATCTTCTACTTTCAACTTCTACAGGATCAACTTTTACAGATTCCACATGAGTGACATCATGTAGTGCTTGTCTTTTTGTGCCTGGTTTATTTCACTTTAACATGATTATCTCCAGTTCTACCCATGTTGTATGAAATGATACAATTTTATCCTTTTTATGGTTGAGTAGTATTTCTTTCCTTCCAATAATTTGGGGTTTGGTTTGTTCTTGTTTTTCTAGCTCCTTGAGATGCTGTGACTGGGTGTTTGAGATACTTTTTAGGGAGGCTACTGTGGATTGAACCTAGGGGCATTCTACCTCTGAGCTACACCCTCAGCCCTTTTTATTTTATTTTGAAATAGGATCTAGCTAGTTGCAAAGGCTGGCCTCAAACCTGTGATCCTCCCGTCTCAGCCTCCCAAGTACTGCACTACTGCACCTGGCTGAGATATTTTACTTTTTTGATGTAGGAGGTGTTGATTGCTATAAAATTCCCTCTTAGCACTGCTTTTGTTGTATCCCTTAGATTTTGGTTATGTTGTGTCTGAAGCCAGTTTTCAACAACAAGAGATAGTAGTTATAAAATAGTTCAGGCAAACGAAATAAAGAAAAAAGTATAACTCCCAAATATTTGAGACCTATCTTTATCCTGTTAAAATTTTAGTATAGGTTGAGGCTGGGCGTGGTGGCGCACGCTTGTGATCCCAGTACTTTGGGAGGTGGAGACCGGAGGATCCGGGTTCGCGGCCAACCTCAGCGCGCATGCGCGCATGCACGAGCAATTGATCGATCGATCTCTCTCCTCTCTCTCCTCTCTCTCCTCCCTCCCTCTCTCTCTCTTTCTCTCTCTCTCTCTCTCTCTCTCCCTCCCTCCCTCCCTCCCTCCCTCCCTAGTGAGGCCCTCCGCAACTTCGTGAGACCTGGTTTCAAAAATAAAGCATAAAAAAAATAGGGCCGGGGGTGTAGCGCGGAGGTAGAACGCCCCTGCGTTCAATCCCCGGTACCGCAAAAAAAAAAAAAAAAAAAATTTTAGTATAGGTTGAGCATTCCTAATTTAAAAGACTGAAATGCTCTGAAAATGGAGCTCAACAAGCTGCCAGGCATGGTGCCGCACGCCTGTAATCCCAGTGCTTGGGAGGCTGAGTTAGGAGGATTGCAGGTTTGTGGCCAGCAACTGAGTGAGGCTCTCAGCAACTTAGTGAGACCCTATTTCCAAATAAAAAATAAAATTGGGCTGGGGGTGTAGCCTGGAGGCAGAAGGCCCCTGGGTTCCATCCCTAGTAACATACACACACACACACACACACAGTTTTGGAGTTTTAATCTTAAATTAGGGATGCTCAACTGATTGTGCAAATATTTTACAATCTGAAAACGTTGACATCTGAAACACTTGCAGCCTAAAGCATTGTGGATAAGACATGCTCAGCCACCCATATGCCCCATAGTCCCACCTCCCTCCTTTCCTTCTCGCCCTCCCCTTCCTTCGCCTTCTCCTACATAAATGATGGCAAATATAGTTAAGAACCTTTTATACCACTCATTTCCTATTATCTGTCCCCAGAAGTAACCACTAGCCTGGATATATTTACTACTACTTCTGTTTAATGGATCTGTGATTCCTAACTATTGCTCAGTAAATGCTACATGCTCTGTCTGCCTCCCATCAATAAGAAATAAAGATTTTTAAAAATCATTTACACTTAACTTTGACATCTATCCCAGTCTACATTGAGGTTTCAGTTACTTTTTATTTTTGGGCTGTACTGGGGATGGAACCCAGGACCTTGCACAAGCTAGGCAAGTGCCCTACCACAGAGCCATCCCCCCAACCCTTAGTTATTTT
Source organism: Glis glis (assembly GCA_004027185.1). Taxonomy (NCBI): domain Eukaryota; kingdom Metazoa; phylum Chordata; class Mammalia; order Rodentia; family Gliridae; genus Glis; species Glis glis. Next base: position 12,494 of record PVJS01011533.1, on the reverse strand, counting down.
TTATCTGAAAAATAAATATTAATTTTAATAAGCTATTTAACTGATTTTCCTTAAATAATTGGTTCCTGGTGCTTTCTTACCCCACTGGGTGATATACTTCTTTAACTTTTCACCTTTGTGGAGAATATACTTTTTCCAAGGCTTATATTTCATACTGAAATACAGTCTCATTTCAGTGGCCTTTTTTTTTTTTGGTGCTGGAGGTTGAACCCAGGGTCATTCTCCGAGCTACACCTCCAGCCCTATTTAATTTTGAAACAGGGTCTTACTAAGTTTCTGAGGGCCTAAGTTGCTGAGGCTGGCCGTGAATTTGCATCCTCCTGTCTCAGCCTCCCAAGTACTGGGATTACAAACTTGCACCTCTACACCTGGCCATCAATGGCCATTTTTATGTAAAGACAGATGTTTTTTGACAACAAAGAAATAAGTGAAAAGAATACTTTTAATAAGAAGCCATCATATATGCAGAGAAGATTTGGTTCCATTAAAAATTTTTTTCAATAGTGTGTGGGAACTCAGAGAGAAGGGAAAAAAGCTTAATCTCACTGATTGTCATTATTTTTTATTATTTTTGGTTAAAATGTGGGGTGATTTTTCTTATATAAGTAATACATACTCTTCAGTTTGTTATAAAGTATGTTTCTCTTGACCCCAGAACTATAGGATTCCCTGACTATAATGATCTATTTCTTTGTGGATCTTCATATTAGGGTACTTTTTTTTGTGGTACTGGGGATTGAACGCAGGGGCATTCTACCTCCGAGCCACACCCTCAGCCCTATTTTTAATTATTTATTTTGAAACAGGGTCTCACTGAGTTGTGGAGGGCCTCACTAAGTAGCTGAGGCTGGCTGTGAACCCGAATCCTCCGGTCTCAGCCTCCCAAGTACTGGGATTACAAGCATGCACCACCACGCCTGGCTTTTAGGGTACTTTTTATAACTAGCATAGTTCAAATTTTGTTGCTTTTTAAAATAATCTACTTGCTTTGGTCTGTTTGCTTTGTATACTTAATACTCTAAATTTTCAAATAAATTAAATGCTGCAAGTGATTTTTGACTTTAGCATTTTCCAAAGAAAGTAGGTAATTAGAGGTTTATATCATCCTTCTTGAGCTACAAAGTCCTAAAGATGTAGCTGATTTTAGATTCTGGTTTTAGACACCAGTCTCTGAAGGCAGATGTGTAGTTAATGTCAGAGATACTGAATATTTTTTTTGTACAGTCCCCTTTACCTTTCTACTTTCTGTGCATACATGGACATGCGTGTGCATGTATGTGTGTGTATTCTTTCTTTTCGTTAGCTTTTATCCCTTATGATATGATAGTTGGGTTTTATAGAAATTCCTTCTCCCAGTATTTACTGATCACTTGCAGCATAACAAGCTGTATGTCCCCAGGCCTAACTTATTCCTGATCTGTCTGTAAACCTTCTGAAGGTTTATAGTCAGACTAGCATAGTAATACATAATATTTATTAAGTATATGCTAGTACTAGGAATTATATAAACACTTAGTGGCTTGTTCTTTTAATCCTCACAACATCTTACCAGGCAGGAATAATTGTCCTCATCCCCATTTTTTGTATGAGTAAATTATGTCATATATAAATAATTTGTGTAAGAAAAATCCCTTGGAGCTAGAGTTATCAGGTAAAATAAAAAGTACTCAGTTCAGTTTGAATTTCAGATTGATAACTAATAATCTTTAGTTTAAATATGTGTCAAATACTATAAAATCTGGTGGCTCTAACTTGGAAAAGAAATGGTAGAGTTGGGAATTTAGACCATGTAACCTGTTTATAGGGCCCAAGGTCTTAATTACTACTGCCTCATCCTGGACACTGAGAATAAAACTCACCTGGACATTCAGAATATGGATGGCAGCTACTACATATATATCATTTTTTTTACTCAAGTCATTTCCCCCAAATGATCATATTAGTATAATGTAGATGTACATGCATTCTTTCTTATTCCATATGTAATCAAAATGGAGTAGATTAATATATACTTTTTAATGTCTTCTTGTTTAAGTCTGATCACTTCAGCCTTTCTCATCCATATAAGATCTTTATCTTTTTACTTTTCTGCAAGTACAGAAAGACTTAATTACATGTTTGTGCTAAAACAACATTTGCCCTTTTTTAAAATAAGACCAAGGAAATGACACTTGAATAAGGTACTTAAAAGATCTTTGAAATGCCCTATGTGTTTTCAAAAAATCAACAGCCTATCAAGTACAGATGTGGAATTGAAAGGCTTTTACTAAGAATTGCTGGGGAAGCTCTCTGCTCCGCTACGTAATCCATACAGGAAAGTAAAATAGTTTTCCTGTTGAACTGTCACAATTCATGATGAGGCTTTTAGTTTTGCTTATCCCAAAATTTGTTTATAAAAGCTAGAGACCTGACAGATTGAATGTCACATATTTTTAATTTGATTCTTTATATCAAGTTTGAGCAGAATTGCACACCACATATATTAAAAAGAAGACATTGTTAAAATTAATGAGGCAAGTGTTTAACTCAAGACCTGGAGTCAAGGAGAGTAGAAATTGAAGAGAACTATATTTCTTAGTGAAACCCACTTATATTTAAGAAAATACGTATAGGACAATGTTCTCTTGTCTAAAAGGAATTAGGTAACTCTGGATAGAATTTAGGAGACAGTCCAGAAAGGCAAGTGAGCAAGAATATGAAGCGTGACTCTCAGCAGATGTGATGGTGCTTGCTACAGGATTGGTCTCTCTTTAATCTATTCCATCTTCATATGTTTTCAGGCATAGTGTATTGAAAGATTTATCAATGGCAAAGTATCTCTGACATTACAACGGCAGCCATTACAAATTAGTATTTCCTTTATAGAAATTAGCACCAAATTATTTTGGACCACCTCTATTCTGTGTAAGTGAACTTTTCTATCAGAATTTTTCAGAAGTCACCCCATTGCTACTCAACCAACTTTTTATTATTTTGTAGATTTCATTAATAAATCATTCACATTTTGTATTTTAAAATGTAAGTATGGTATAATCACCTTTGAGAGACAGTGGACTAGAAGACATCAATTTTTTAAAAAGTCTCTATTATTTAATTTTTTTCCATGAAAGCATTATCTTCTTGCAGCAACATTTATTGAACCGTCCAATCTCTAGCCAAGGAGCTAGAAGTTTCCTCTGCTGCCACCTGTTGTCAGTGTTGGGCAGCAACACTTATTGAACTGTCCAATCCCTAGCCAAGGAGATAGATGTTTCCCTCGCTGCCACCTGTTGTCAATATTGGCAGCAACGTTTATTGAACCGTCCAATCTCTAGCCAAGGAGATAGAAGTTTCCCTCTGCTGCCACCTGTTGGCATTGTTGGGCTAGCCACAGAGGGACCTCACCTGAACCAACTTGAGTGGGATTCAGTGGTTGCATTTTGAGTGACTTAAAAAGAAAAATTTTAAAAAATTACAGTCATGCGCTACTTAACAGCAGCATTCTGAGAGAGGCATCATTGGGTGATTTTGTTTTTGTGTGAATGTCATAGCGTATACTTACACAAACCTAGATGGTATATCGCCTGCTATGTGCCTAGGCTATGTGGTATAGCCACCATCATGGATGTGGTCTGTCATTGACCAAAATGTCATTATATGGCTCGTGACTGTAATTATAAATGGACTACTTGTATACAACAAAGCCCTACAAATGGATTGCTTTTGCTTACTTTTGAAGGAGCATGGAATGCCACAGTTGAAGTCAAACCTGGGTTCAAATCCCTACTTGGCCTCTTTGTAAGTTAGTCTCTGTTTCCTCCTCAGTCAAATGGCAACTTTTGGATCAGAATGCCCATCATGAAGACTTATGTGAATTAAATTAAACAATAAATGTATTCCTTTATTTAGTAATTATTTCCTAAATGCCTGCTCTGTGCCAGGCATTGTTCTAGGCCATGGATATCAGCGAGCATGGCAGGTTCCTGCTCTGCATGCTAGTGGGAGAGGTGTACCACAGACATGGAGCCAGTAAAAATGTAACTGGGTAGTGAGCAAGTGAGCTCGATGAAGAAAATAAAGCCTGGAACATTCGGAAAATTTCATGTGGCAAAACAAGGACTTGAACCCATGTCTACTGGCTTCTGAAACAAACAATTTCTACTGTACCCTATGGACTAAGTAGTTGAGTTACCCATTTGTTGCTTAAGAGAGCTTTGTTCAGAAGTAAATAGCTAAGTGTGTGAGAAGAGGGACTGCTAAGTATTATTAAGAAACTTCTAGCCAGGCGTGGTGGTGCACGCTTGTAATCCCAGTACTTGGGAGGCAGAGACAGGAGGATCCGGGTTCGCGGCCAGCCTCAGCTACTTAGTGAGGCCCTCCGCAACTTCATGGGACCCGGTTTCAAAATAAAGGATAAAAAATAGGGCCGAGGGTGTAGCTCGGAGGTAGAATGCCCCTGGGTTCAATCCCCGGTACCGCAAAAAAAAAAAAAAAAAGAAACTTCTTTTGAGCCACCCTTATGTATTTGCCATGATGAAAATTCAGTTTCTATGGCAATAGTTATGAATTCTTGATATTTGACACTCATTTTCTACCCAGTGTTGCTATTTAACAAGCAGTAGTGCCAGGTGTGGTGGTGCACACCTGTAATCCAAGTATTTTGGAGGCTGAGAGAGGAGGATCACAGGGTTGAGGCCAGCCTCAGCAACTTAGCAAGGCCTTCTGCAACTTAGTGGGATCCTGTTTCAAAATAAAATAGGGCTGGGGGTATATAGCTCAGATGTAGAATGCCCATGGGTTCAATCCCCAGTAAAACACACACACACACACACACACACACACCACCACCAACAACAACAACAACAACTAACAAAAAAAGAACAAGCGGTAGCATATTACTCTACACCTGTATATGCCTTGTTTCCTTGGTTATAGTCTTTAATCATCTGGACTGTGTCTTCTACTCCAGTGGTTCTCAAACTTGAGTGTGCATCACAATCGCCTCAGAGAGTCCAATGCAGTAGATCTGGGGAGGGGCCCATGGATTTGCATTTCTAACACATTCCCAGGTGGTACAGATGCTGCTGGTCTGGGGACCACACTTAGAGAACTATCTTTTTGTGTCCCCTTCCTCCCCCCATTGTACTTTGATAGCTAACCACTTAGCTAAAACGTCCTCTCTCTGAATGTTTCTTTGACTTCTATTTTACTGAAACTGTTATTCTCAAATTTTAGTGTGTATTAGAATCACCTGGGAAACTTAACAAAGCAGATTTCTGTTTGGACTCCAGAACATTCATTCTTAGCCAGCACCGTAGTTGTTAATGCAGACGATCCATGGACAACAGCTTGTGAAATACTGACTGTAATCGAGTCGATCGTGTTCTCCTCATTGCCATGACTGTATTTTGTGTCTGTCTCTGTTTCTTATGCTATACTGTCATTTATATGTATGTCTTTTTTCTACCAGCATCCCTGAAGGGAAGAAATATGTCTTGTTCATCATATTGTGATGCTTAGCACATGCAGTATTAAAAAGTAGTAGACTGAGCACCGCGTGGGTAATGAGCTTTGGCTCTTGTTAGCCGTGTGACCTTGGAGGATGTACTTGATCTCTCTAAGCCTCAGTTTCCTCTTTTATGTCATGGTGGTTGTAATACTTACTTGCTCTGGAAATTAGCAGCTTTAAGGTATGTATAGTATGTAGTGTAGTAATTGGCATACAGAATGTACTCAGTAAATGGAAACCATCAAGTGTTGTGGTTGTCATGTGTTATGAAAGAAGCAAAATAAATGCTTGCGTTAATGAAAACCCCTACATTATGATTTGAACATCCAGATTCAGGATATGTGTTTAATGCTTCATCAAAAACCCCTGTTTAAATTGTCTCAATTAAATATCATTTTATGTTTTGGTATTTTAATGCAATACTGTGAAGTAAAACCATGCCTTGGGCCTTTTCTCTCCTATAGGAAAGCAAAGAAACCGCTTGGAACCCATGGATACCATATTTGTTAAACAAGTTAAAGAAGGAGGACCTGCCTTTGAAGCCGGATTATGCACAGGTGCTGATAGTCTTCTTTAAACAATACCTTTCCATTTATTTTTCACCTCATGCCTTCTTCCACATTTTTGTGTTCCATGTCTTTTCTTTTTCTATCCTTCTATGTACTTGTCCCTTCTTCTCCACATCTGTTATAACTGTTTTTGAGGCCTGGTTATGTTTCTTGATGCCCAAATAGATGGGTTTGAGCAGAAATAATATAAATTGATAAATTGTGGGCTTTTTTAGTTACCCACAGATAACAGACTTGGTGGTGCTTTTGAAGAATCTATTTTCCACAAGTTGAATTTTTACAGAGGATTATAAAATAGAAAACTGATGAAGGTATTTATTTGGCATAGTGTGTGTGTGTGTGTTATTGTGGATTGAACACAGGGGCGTTCTACCTCTGACCTATACCCCCAGCCCTATTTTGTTTTTTAGTTTGAAACAGGGTCTCACTAAGTTGCGGAGGGCCTCTCTAAATTGCTGAGGCTGGCCGGGAACCTGCGATCCTCCTGTCTCAGCCTCCCAAGTACTGGGATTACAAGTGTGCGCCACCACACTGGGCTTATTTGGCATCATTTAAATAATCCTCTTATATCTCCAAGTTCTGGAAGTGCCTATCAGCCAGAGGTGAACTAATTAATTTGCAGCACAAAAAAAAGGCTTATTTTTCCAATGCAGTTGCAAGTCCCTGTACGTCTGCAGGGATCCGCAGATGTAGCCTAAGTACCTGGATCTAGTCACTGTTTGCTCTAAAATATTTTGTGATTTATGATTTTAATAAAAACTAAATAGAGTTTTCCAAGATTAGTGAACAATTTAAAATAGTTTTAAATTGTTAATAGTTTTAAATTTAAAATTCGTTTGTTTATAAGCATGAAATAATTTAAAATGAGAATCAATGAAAAATTTGTGTTTTATTGCCTTTTGAATAAAATGTATTTTCAGTTACAAATAGGGAGTATCATTGCTAAGATTTACTAGGTTGTACTTTTAATATATTATTTACCTTAATTATCTTTTTCATCTTACTTAAAGTAAGCCTAATCTTATTATCATTAATATGTATACTATGTATGTTAGTTAGTGTACATAGTGGATTCATTACATAGAAAGTACCATTTAAATGTTGCAAGGCAGAAAATGAAGTGGAGATGCTGTGATAAACATACAAAAGTAAATTGTTTTTCTATTTTCCTCTGTCCTTTTTTTTTCCTTGGTGCTTTATCTCTGTCTTTTTCTGTCTATTCCTCTGACTTTCCCCCCATTAAAATGAAGAATATATATACGTATATATTTTTTCTTTTGAATTATATATTCAAAAGTTCATGTATACCCATATTTTTGTAGTACAGACTAATCAATAAACTAAAAATGTAGATTGGAAGAATACTATAAGAAAATCAGCTAGACTATAATTAGAGGACAATGGTGAAATAAAAACAATCAGTATCAACAACCTGTTGAATAATGTTCTCTACCACAAATGATAGGAAAAACTAGTAGTTCTACCCTTCAGAAAACAGCCGATGGGGTGTAGATAGGATACCTATGGTCACCTAGTAACTGTACTTTTTGAAGTTTCTAAATTCATCAATGTGTTGAACTCTTATTTAGAACAAAGCTGTGTTTCATAAGAAGCAGAACATATCACAGTTTAGACTAATTTTTGTAAATGACCCTTTAAAAGTAATAAATAAGTATATATTAAAAATAAGGACATTCTCAGGGCTGGGGATACAGCTCAGTGGCAGAGCACTTGCCTAGCATTCATGAGGCCCTGGGTTCAGTCCCCAGCATTGAGAAAAAAAAGACACTCAAAAGTGACTTTCTTTAGGATTTCCTCATATGTTTTTTTACTCCTCCTTGAAGGTGATCGAATTATAAAAGTCAATGGAGAAAGTGTTATTGGAAAGACCTATTCCCAAGTAATCGCTCTAATTCAGAACAGGTAAGATTCTTGAAACATGATTAATTTTAGTCATAGATGGTTGTTATAAATTAATAGAGCAAGTAGATTTAATAAATTTCTTGTACTCCAGTAAGGAATTGGGTGACAGGGAAATGGAACTTTCCGTGTTGGCGGATAATGTATTTGAAAGTCATGGAGAATCACCTACCTAAGGGTAGCTTGGTGGCTTTGCTTTGGCATATTTGTCAGATTTATGATGATTAAAATCCTTTAGAGTCTAAGAAGCACACATGTTAGATTTACTATAAGTTTCTATGTTTATTTGAAATGACAAATATATAACTTGTTTAAAATAAATATATAAATAAATGCATACCTAGTTGATTTTAAAACCCCTTACTAAGATACATCACTTTTAATTCACTATATTAAAAGTAATGTATCTTACTGAGTAAATCTCCTTGGCTTAAATTTATTCATTTGTTTTAACCAACACAGCAAGGCATATTCCTTTTTAATTCATCTGTCTGCCTGCAATTTCCAGAATGATAGAATTTTGAGCTTTAAAGCTACATATATATTTATAGAATAACTGTGTACGGAACCTCAAAGAGAATTTAGTTGTACTCTGTTTCTTTTGTTCCTACACCTAGAAATTTTTAAATTACAAATAAAAAATAGAAAGCCAAAGAGGTGGTGATACTGAGTTTCTGCGAACAGGCCATGCGCGTGGGACCAGTTCCAGATCATCGCTCTATTCTGGAGCTTCCTCCCAGGTGCAAACGCCAGAGCTTCTGGATTATCACATACTCCCACGAGCCTCACTCACCCGCCTATCGTTCAGCTGAAGTTCTTTATTTTCTAAAGATTTTTATCAAGCTCCTTTAGCCATGTCTAAAGCATTTCGTGTGGTAATCTAAATTATTTATACTAATGCCCTAATACACTGTCCTTTTTACAATTAAGTGACATGATCATGATTAATTGATCTCAAATATTCTCTTTAATGTTTTAAATTTAATGGGATTCTTAGAGAAAACTCTTTAATCTTGCCTCTTAATGTTGGTGATGAATTTAAAGCTTCTCTAAGAGGCAGCAGAAAGTCTAACCATTTTCTTTTTCTTTTTCTTTTTTTCGTGGCACTGGGGATAAAACTCAGAGGCTGGGCATTCTACCTCCAAGCTACACCCCCAGCCCTATATTTTATTCTTTATTTTGAAACAGGGTCTCACTAAGTGGCGGAGGGCCTCACTAAGTAGCTGAGGCTGGCGGCGAATCCTGATCCTCTGGTCTCAGCCTCCCAAGTACTGGGATTACAAGTGTGCACCACCACGCCCGGCTTTAACCACATTTTCTTTTCCTCACAATAATTGAGATCATCATAAAGAGGCCAATACATTTTGTCAACCTATAATTTAAGGATTTAAAGTGTATTTGTTAATATCTCTTTTAAAATATTTTCCCAAGTAACCACACTTAATTTTTGTTTTCCTTAAAATCCACATAATTTTTCTATTACTGGTATAGATCTTTTTAGAGTAATAACATTTTGGAATGACAGTCTTAATGTTTTAGCCAGTAAAAACAACTTAAAAATTAGAGAAATACTGTTTTTCATATCTTATTTTCTTTTAAAAAATCGTGTCCCTTTTTCTACAGTTGGTAGCAAATGGGTAATCCAGAACAAAGATTCTGAAGTATATTAGTGTAAAAATGTTTCCTTGCAGAATTTTTCTGAACAGTATGCATTTTCTACCAATTCTAAATATTGGAATATAAGTGCTTCCATATTTTACTAAATTTATTTGAACCTGTGGTTTTCAGAGGTTTACCATTCTCTCAGCATTTATGATCCTAATAACAGTTCAAATCTATCAAAAAGTAACACCAGTACATTTTTAGATTTTTAATTAATTAATTAGTTAATTAATTAATTTGTGTTTGTGTGGTACTGGGGATTGAACCCAGGGATGTTCTAACTCTGAGCTATACCCCCAGCCCTATTTTATTTTTTACTTTTAAACAGGGTCTCACTAAGTCGTGAAGGCTGGCCATGAATTTACAATCCTCCTGTCTCAGCCACCCAAGTACTGGGATTACAAACCCAGCTTGCTGTTGTTTCTTGATCTTTCAGTTATATTAGTGTATGTGGGGGGGGGGGGAGCTGATATTATTAGATTAGCTATTGAAGCACCCAGTGGAGATACTACCACTTTCCTTGCTAATGTGATTAGGATTCAGTTTAATTTCTCTCTCTCTCTCTCTTTCTTGTTGTGCTGGGGATCAAACGCAGGGCTTTGTACATGTGAGGCAAGCTCTCTTCCATTGAGCTATACCTCCAACTTCCCTTTGACCCTAGACAAACTTCTCTTTTATGTTTAACAAGAATTTATAGCACCAAAATAAAATAAGACTTTGATCTGTTCCTGTAAAAGCTCTAAAATTAAATCATAGGGATGAAAGCAAATAGTTGAGATGATATTGTTGTAATTGTTAAAAATTAATCATTTCAATAGTTGTGATAGTGAACTGATTTCTTTTGCCTCTGAGGACAAAAGCTAATATTTCAAAATTAGAACGTTTAGTATTGTTTTGAATGCTAAATTTGAGGGACTGGGAGTGCGTATCAATGGTACAGCATGTGGTCACATGCACAAGGCTCTGGGTTCAATCCATAGGACCACACATATACAAAAAAGTTTAAATTTGAGGAGTCTGTGGTTGTTTTATGTCAAGAACTTTTTAACTTGATAACAGACTGTGATAAAAATCTCTAATTTGTTTTGGATTTGAATAAAATGATAAGCAATTATATGCTGATAATTGTTTTGAATTTGTTCTAGGACTATTTAGGTCACATAATTTGTATTTCTAACTTAGAAGCATATATTATAAAGAACACTTGACTGATTATGAATTGTACAAACATAAGATAGGGTGCCCTGTTTTGTACATTAACTCATCTATATAAAAGGGATTCCTTTTTCTTCTAATGATTTGGTCATATTTTAAAAAAGACAAAATTAAACTCTGAAACAATTTTGAAAATATTTCTGAGTTAACTATTTTTCCTGTAAGGCTTTGTCATACATTTTCACCTCCTGTAAAACTTTATCTACTTATATTCAATTTCAGTGATACAACATTGGAACTCAGTGTTATGCCAAAAGATGAAGACATTCTCCAAGTGGTAAGTTTTATTTATTCAAATATGAATTGTTTTATAGTCATGAATGTTAATAAACATTTTGACATAGTTTTGACATAGAGGTGAATGGAGTGGACAAAAAGATTCTAGAAAATAACCACTCTCTGGTTCATTTTGTAGAATGTAGGATTCTCTACATTTTATAAAAAGCAACAAGATCATTGTCAGTTATTTGCAATTAGGTGACATGGGAATGTTTTACTGACTCCACAGTGAACTCCTAATGTTGTTATTTAGGGTGAAATTTCTAGAGTTTGGCCCAATGTTGTATTCTAGGTAGTTCTTTGAGCAAAAGCCAAAGCTCAGTGTTAAAGTGTATTTAACACTTTAGTGTTAAAGTGGAACTAGGACTTTTTTTTTTTTTTTTTTTTTGCTGTACCAGGGATGAAAACCAGGGGCATTCTACCTCCGAGCTACACCCCCAGCCCTATTTTTTATTCTTTATTTTGAAACAGGGCCTCACTAAGTAGCTGAGACTGGCCATGAACCGGGATTCTCCTGTCTCAGCCTCCCAAGTACTGGGATTACAAGCGTGTGCCACCACGCCCGGCTAGGACCTTTAAAAAAAATATGAGCATAGAATTTTTATGAAATCCATTTCCTAATTTTCTAATAAATATGAGTGCTTTAAATTAGCCAGGCAGTTTTGTTAACAGTATCAATTCATTCCATTAGAAGTATTGTTCACCATGAATGGAGTCTACAATTTAAGGGAAAAATATGTTAGAGGAAATGAAACTGTATAGATAAAAACTAGCATTTAGTGCAAAATGTTATTTTTAGAAAGAAATAAATTTAATGGAATACTTCTTGTATCTGTCAGCATTCTTGCAGCTATAATCTAAAAATTGACCACATAACTTAGAGAAGAGAAGATTTATTTTCTTATGGTTTCGGGTTCAGTCCATGTGAGGCTGGGGACCGCTGATCTCAGGGCATGGCAGCAGGAAGCGGAGAGAGGGAGAGCACACGGGCTGTGCTCACATCATGGAGGCCGAAAGCAAGAGAGAGAGCAGGGGGAAGAGGGGCCACATATAATCTCCAAGGCTGCACCCCAGGGACCCACCTCCTCCTGCCACACCCTACTGGCCTACTGGGTACCACCCAGGTAAATCCACTACAATGGATTTATCCACTTCTGGGATTACAACCCTTATGACTCCACTATATCAACCCTGAATTTTTTTTTTTTTTTTTTTTTGCGGTACTGGGGATTGAACCCAGGGGCATTCTACCTCTGAGCTACACCCCCAGTCCTGTTTTTTATTGTTTATTTTGAAACAGCGTCTCACTAAGTTGCTGAGGGCCTCATAAGTAGCTAAGGCTGGCCGCAAACCTGGATCCT
>PVJS01011532.1:25000-45588 GCA_004027185.1 Glis glis | reverse complement strand
TGTTCGCCTCCCTTTTTCTGTCTGTGTATTAATCAGTGGGCTTCTATGTATTCTTAAATGTTACTATCTTTAGTTGCTATCCCCCACGGAAGTCGTGTGGGATTTGTATGGCTGTTCCGTTTGGAGCACCCGAGAGAATTTAGAGACAGGCTCCTCTCGGTGTCCTTACTCTGCCGCCATCTTCCCTCCGACCCTCTCCTCTTAGTTGTTTTTATTTTTTAGAGTAGGGTTGTTTTATCTTTAGTTTGTTGTGATTATCCCACTTGAACTAAGAAGATATTGAATTTCTTGACATTTTGGACCTGGGTTTTTTTTGTTTGTTTAGTTTTGTTTTGTTTGTTTGTTTGTTCGTTTTCTTTTCTTTTTTCTTTTTTCTTTTTTTTTTTTTTTTTTTTTTGTTTTTTTTTTTTTTTTTTTTTTTTTTTTTTTTTTTTTTTTTTTTTTTTTTTTTTTTTTTTTTTGGTTGAGGATTGAACCCAGGGGCATTCTACCTCTGAGCTATATCCCCAGCCATATCTCACTTTTATTTTGAAACAGGGTCTCACTAAGTTGCTGAGGGCCTTGCTAAGTTGCTGAGGCTGGCCTCCAACCTGCAATTCTACTGGGATAATAGGTGTGCACCACACCCACCCTTTGTCTGAATCTTAACGATCTCTCAAAATCTCATGTGTTGAAGGCTTGGTCTTCAGTTGGTGGTGCTATTGGGAGGTGGTGGGAACATTAGGAGGTGGGTCCTAAGTGGAGGAAGTAGGTCATTGGGGTTGTGTCCTTGAAGGAATAATAGGACTCTGGTCCCTTTCTCTCTCTGTTTCTTCTTTTTGGCCACCATAATGTGACCAGTTTTGCTCTACCATGTGCTCCCTGCCATGATGTTCTGCCTCACCACAAGCCCAGAAACAATGGAGACAAATGAGCTCTGGAATTGGTGAGTCCAAATAAATCTTTTCTCCTTTTAAGTTGATTTTCTCCAGTATTTTGTCACAGCTGACTAAAACAGAAAATTGGTCACTGAGAAGAGGAGTTTGCTGTGACTATATTTGATGATATAGTTCAGAAGTCTCTGGAACTAGTTTGTGGGAGGAATTTGGAGAAGTGGGCTAGAGAAAGCCTGGAGTACTGTAAGCAAAATTTAATGGATGGTTTTACTGACAGTCCTAAAGACCAGAAATTTTATAGGAATGTGGACAGTAATGATTGTATTTATGAAGTTTCAGAAGGTAATGAGGACCTGCTTTGGAATTGTACTAGAGGCCAGTAATCTTACAATCTGGGAAAGAACTTGTCTACATGTTGTCTAAGCCCTGATAATGTGTGAGAAGTTGAGTTTAAAGTCAATAGACTAATTAATCTGGTGGGAGAAATTTCAAGGAAGCATAACATTCAGGTGGTGGCACATGTATTGCTGGTTGTGTTTAACCAGTTTATAGTGAGAATCAGGAGCAAAAAGAAGAGTAAGAAGATTTGAAAAACTTGCATTTTGGCCAGAAAAGGGGCATGTTTAAAGTTGTGGCCAAAGAAGGCGAGGTTGCTAAAGAAATTAGTGCCATTAAAATGCCAAATAATATCCATTAAATGCCATTAAATGTCCAAGCATGTGCCAGGACAGCTTGGTGTCCTGGCACATGCTTGTAATCCCAGGACTTGGGAGGCTGAGAGAGGAGGATCACAGGTTCAAGACCAGCATCAGCAACTTAGTGAGGCCCTCAGCAACTTAGCAAGGCCCTGTTTCAAAATAAAAAGTAAAATAGGGCTAGAGGTATAGCTTAGAGGTAGAACACCCCTGGGTTCAATCTCCAGCACATACACAAAAAAGAAAGCCAAATACATTGTACTGGGACAATAGGAAAGATGCCTCAAGAGTATCATGGGAAGGAATCAGCAAGATTCTACCCCTCCCATGCTCAGAAGTGTAAAGGTATAAGCTTTTCATTTGAGAAGAGAGTCCCTGGGAGCTCTACTCCCACAAGGCTGCCTAGAAAATTGTTTTCACAGGATACATCTCACTATGTTCAGCCATCCAGGCATTCACACCGCTGCGGCTGTGGACCAATGGAATCCGGCCACTGTTTCTGCTCATGCAGACCTTGGCATTGTTCATGCAGTACTGGCTTTGTGGGCATGCAGAATGCAAGAGTTGTGCAGTCATGGAGGCTTCCATCAGGTGTTCAAAGGAATGCCTTGTAGGCCAGGCAGTATGTGGCAGGTTCAGAGAGAAGGCACCGTGCCAAGGCATCCTATTGCTTGAGCTACATGGGATCTGATCAGAAGCATTTCTTCACTAAAACCAGCTCAGTTTTGTGTCCCCTTCTAGCAGGTACTTGGCTAAGTGGTAGAGCAGAATCTCTGTCTTACGCTGGAAAGTCTTCCTCACTCTTATTTAGTTATTTTTTAAAACCTGATCACCTATCATATAAGATAGTTGTAGGTCAACTCCTCCAGGATTACCTAGGCTTTCTCTTTCTTCTGTGCTACTATGGTAAACTGAGCTCACAACCGTCATTTAAGATGATACACTGAATCACTTGCCAATGTTTTGGCCACTTCCAGGAAATGAAAATTTCCTAAAGGACAAGAAAATTTTACTGTTCATTTCAATACCTATCAAGTGTCTAAAAAGGAACTTGAAACAGTGCTCAATGAGCCCTTTACTGCATAGAAATGAGATCAATCATCTTGGGCAGATGACATTTCTCGAACTGTCAAAACTGTGTGTTGATAGCAAGGTGGACCTGCCTTTGGAAGAGTAGGTAGGCTTTATTTGAAGTCAAATTTTACTACAAAGAACTGATTTTTCTTTCCCTCCTCCTCATCCTCTGGTTTTCTGGAAGTTTGTCTGTCGGTTTTTGTGGAACTGTGGCACAGCACACACCCACCAGGTGGAAGACCACCTTAATGTTTATTAAATAGGAGCCAATCTCAGTGAACTCAACTCAAAGCTTACTTCCTCTTTTCACTGTCTCTTTCTCTTTTCTTCCCTCTTTTTCAACTCTTTCTTTTTTTAGGACCAGTTTATTCTCTCCCTTCAAAACCTGTCACAATGAGATAAGGCTATTTATTTGCTGTGTCTCTGCTCCTTCAGTGGGATCAAATTGCATAAATCATCTCTGAAGTTCTAGTTCAGTCTCTGCCACCAGAGACTCTTGGGTCTTCATTTCTTTTACTATGAAAGAGGCAGAATAATTAAATACCTCCCAGATCAGTTAATGGGCTAGATGTCAACCTGAAGTGAAATAGTGGGTGTCAAAGCACTTTGCAAAGTGAACTGATATATAAATATTTGGTGCATTGTGTGAGTTCAGCTGTTTTTTTGCCTATCACTGTCTAATTGTGTAATTGACCCCCTACTACTCACCTAGTGTTGTTTCTGACCACAAATACTTGAAACAATTAAAGTCTGCATGTACGATTTGTCTTCACGGATTTCTAAGGCCTGCCACTGTGGCTTTAATGGACAGAGCCAGAGAGGCGGAAGCAGTATTTGATGAATGTGCTATAATTGCTCTTTGGTATGACATAGTAATCGGAAAATTCATATAATTGACAATGTAAAGGCCCCTACTGTTAGCAGCTGCTTTAAATTTAATGGAGCTGAGATTGTTAATAGTCTTTTCTTCACAGGGGTCTTTCCTTTGGCAGCCGTAGCACAGAGCAAGCGTGTCCTATCGTCTACGCTTTCCCTTCAGGCCTGCAATCCAGCCTTGCCGCGGTGGAAGGTTCTGGGGAATAGGTCCATTTGTGCTTTTTTGTCACGTCTTAATTATCTGGAGGAAGCATTGGTGTGTGAGATGTGGCATTCTTTCCCTGTGGGACTTCTTATGCAGCATGATGCTATAAGAAAGATGGTTCTGGACCTGAACCAGGGATATGACACTTACTAGCCACAAATTTTAGACAAGTTACTTAACCTCTCTGAGCTGTAGTCTCATGTAGAAAACATGAAAATTAAAACCTACTTACTATAAAATGGCTGGAACAGGGCATGGGATGTATTTATTAAATATCAACCCCTGACTTTTCTCTCTATATGCCATACTAGGCTTTCAATTCAGCCAAGTCCTTCACTATCAGTTTCTTCACTATTCATTTTCTCATTTGCCACTTTTCTCAACAAAATAACACAGAAAGCAAGCTGCCTTTGCACTATGAAATTCCTTAGAGCTGTTTTCCCTTTCCCTACAAGAGCTACTTTGCTTTACCAAACTCTATACAATCGTGGAGGGTCTTATAAGAAAACTGCAGTAGATTTAGCACAAGGAGTCCTATTGATGGAAACTCTGTGTCACTACCGATGGATTGGGTTTATTGGCAAAAGGTGGATTCACAGGTACAAGTCAAAGCCAGAGTAAGCATAAATAATTCCAGTGATGCATGGCTTTTAAGTGAAAAAAAATAAGACTGTGAAAGTGTGTGTTTGTGTGTGTGTGTGTGTGTGTGTGTGTGTGTGTGTGTGTGCGTGCGCACGCATGTGCGTGTGTTTAAGAGAAAGAGGAGGCTGGGCATGGGAAAGACAGGGAGAGAGATGAGAGTTCCCTTTGGGCTCAGGTGCCTGCAGGAAGAAACATGTTCAATGTGGTTTCTTGCTAGGCACCCTAATTGTTCCTCTCTGCTGCAGATAAAACTTATTTTTGTGTGTGTGCCTGTCACCAGCCTTCTCGAGGTATCCCCAAGCCATCGGGGCTGAGTGAATCTCCTCTGCAATCACTCAATTATTTTCTTGTGCATAAGTTTCACAGTTAGCATTAACCAGGGAGTATGCCATCTGTCCTGTGACCAGATGGACATCAAGGTATGTCCAAATTGGACCTATAGAATATTTATAAATTGCTGCTATGATGATTCAGGAGGAATGTTATAGGGATTCCTGAATTTCTCCTAGAAGAACCTTCCTGAGGAGGAAATAGGTGTATCTATTTTGTCTAATCTGTGATTCTCTACTGAATGTCTCCCTTACTAACACCTTAATATGTGGTGTGCAGCTTATACTCACCATTGTTTATAAACGCTATGGATTTTTTTTTTCATGTTTCCCAGTCGCCTTTCATCAGAATATTCTCTCACCACAAAAATCTTCCACTGGAAGCTTTTATTTGACATAAAAACGATTTAAAGCCTTAAACACTCCACCCAACTCTTGTGTTCTAATCTGCCTTCTGCACATTGTACCACGCATGCTATTTACAACTCTCAAAAGCATGTTTTGTCCGTAGAAAACTTCAGACTTAGAGAAATATATAGATTTTACTCCATCATAGATACTCATCCCTATATTTTCTTTTCACTATTTTATTATTTGGAAAGTAATATCAGGTGGCAGTAAGGTATTATTCAACAAAGAAAATATAAAAATATTGTTATATGTTAAAGGACAAATAGAAGGTGTGTGGCTGCTTGGGTGTGTATGAGCATTTATAAAACAGAGAAAACAGGAAGAACTCTGACAAACATCATTTCTCTGAATTTATCAGCACATAGTGACATTTCTGATGAGTGGATTTTTGCCAATAACCATCTCAGACCACAGCCTTGCAGGTATTTTGAGGAGTCATGTGTGTCTGCCAAATATTGGTGCTGTTGCCAAAATTTAGGGATGTCACAATCACATCAATAGTCACTCCCCTCTTTAAATGCACATTTCTGCATGCCCTCCAAGCAGGGCCAGCTTCATGAGTTGAGACCTGTGTAATTACGGAGGCCTCCTTGCTCAGAAAAGCTCCAAATGGCTTAATGTTCTACTGTTGCATTTTGAAATTCTTAAGAGTTTTAGAACAAGGGGCTCAGAATTTTCATTTTGCACTGGGGCCTGAAAATTATGTAGCCAGTCCTGATTCCATGACTCAGATACTTGCTACCCATGCAGCAATTTACAGTTGGAAGATGTTCTCTCTCAATACTCACAGATCTTCACATTGTTTAAATTCATAAGTATACATACACATACACACACACACACACACACACACACACACACACACACACTTTTACACATATTCCTCTAGAATTATAGGCCTAAAGAATTCTAGCTGAGACTGTCTGGGCAACACATGGGTTATGGGAGATTACAAGATATATTTTGTTTTATAAAAACATGTGTTTTATTTGTTCTTTGACCTTAACAATGTCACCAATACCACCATTAATGGAGTGTTACTAAGCATTTTATCAAAATATCTTATTAAATGTCAAAAAAAAACCTTATGAGGCAGTTACTGTTATAATCTTTCTATTTTTAAGGTTGAGAAACTAAAGAGAATTATTGAATCCCTTGGCTGTGATTCCATAGCCTGCCTGATTCAAATACCTGAGCACAGATTGTATTAGAAGCTTTATCCCACTCTCAGTCTAGAAGGCTGGGGCTTTGTACCCACAGCTGGGCACTCATCAGCTAACGTCTACCTTGAGGGGGATCACAAGGCATAGTCTACTGGTTAAAGCAGCTCCTGTTCAACAAAGACAATTCTCTGGAGATGATGGCAGCCAGGAATTGTTACAAGGCAATATTCACACGCACTCTGTCAGGTGGAGGTAAGCTGGATGGGAAACCACTAGCATCCATTGCCATTAACTATTTATTTATTTTTGCAGTACTAGGGATTGAACCCAGGGGCATTCTACCACCTCTAAGCTACACTCCTGGCCCTATTTCATTTTTTATTTTGAAATGGAGTCTTGCTAAGTTGCTGAGGCTAGTCTCAATCCTGTGATCCCCCTATCTCAGCCTCCCAAGTACTGGGATTACAGATGTGTACCACCTCACCAGGCTATCATTGACTTCTTGCATCTCTTATCACTTCCTACCCATATTAAGCTCATGCCTTCTAAAGACAACTTCTTCAGGATTTTGCTTGGTTATCTGAGAGAAAACTTACCCAAGAGAGTTAATGGGCAAACAGTAGTGTCTGCTGCTGCAGTTGGTTGTGAGCCCCTCAAGTAAAATATGTTTGTCTGAGATAGCATTGGTAGATCAGACATTCTGTCAGTCCTTGGATAGCAGTGCTAGCTAAGGCATGGGGACAGGAAAGGCAGACTCATACCCAGAATATGCATTGACTCCAGTCAATGATGAATCATTGCCACTACCAGAAGAAAGAAGACCGGTAATGATGAATCATTGCTACTATCAGAAGAAAGAAGTCCAACTTAGTACATATGGCTGCTTGGTTTTCTTAAGGAGTGCCACTCATCTAAGGTCTTAGTATTATTCACTTTTCCTGACACGTGAGATATTAAGGAGGGTCAGGAGCTAGATTAGCATCAGTAGAGGGGAAGCCATGTTATCTGATTTATGACTAGCCTCCATCTCTGCCACCATAGTCACTCTCTATGAATCCATTGTGCAATCATTGGGATAGTCAAAGACGAAAGTCAGAAGACATCTACCGGCTGAACCATCTTGTCCACTAGGTGGTTTAATGCCTCTTGTATAGTGAATGTTCTCTGATTGGCATTTACTACAAGGAATACAAAGATCTTTATAGTGTGTGCTCACTCTCAAAGGTCCACTCACCCACTACTTCTCCATTTCTCCTTGTCTCCAATCCTCTAATCTAGTTCTTTCTGAACTCTTAATCTACCAGACAAGTCATTTCCTCTGCCCCATGTGTCTATGAATGTGTTTAATTTTGTTAATTTCAACACTCCATGTGTGTAATTCCATGTGGAGTCTGAAGCTCTGCCCAGGGAGAGACATTTCTCTTGATAGTCTCTTCTAGGGCTGCCCCTGAGGGGATGTGATGCTCCTACAGTCCATTTTTTCTTTTGCATCCACTTACTAAACTGACTTACCTGTGAAATAATCTTGATATTTTTCCTCTCTTTTTAGTTAATTACCAAATATGTTCACAAGGCTGAAGTGTGGGCTGAGGAAAAGGCTCCAGAGAAGCATGGGTTCTGAGCCAGCAGTTCATGTGGGCTGAGGAAAAGGCTCCAGAGAAGCATGGGTTCTGAGCCAGCAGTTCATGTACCTTCTTGGCACTCTCCAGACCAATCTCAGCTTGGTTCTGCACTTATCACGTTCATTCTATCATGGATCACTGCTAGAACTGCCCCATGTTATGATCCAGCAGATTCTGAAGTATCCAATTTATGATAATTGGTTCTGGCTGCATAATCACTTAATCTTCAAGGTCAGATGTTGGTTTCCATAGGGATTCAGTGGCATCCAAGGACCTGCATTTTGAATGGCGTTTAGTTCTTCACTGCATGTAGCATGGTTTTTACTTCCAAGTTATAGGGGTTTCCACTGTTACCATCCTGTTGGGTCTAGCCAAGTGTTGTACACTGTGTCTTTTTCTACCACAGATACCTCTAGTATCACTGGATCTGCTGATTCCTAGAGATCAAATGCCAGCTCTTCTAAAACCACGGACTGAGTTCCTGCAGTACACTTTCTTTTTTAGAGCTCAAACCAAAGTCAACAGTTATCAATCCAACATGACCATGGGCAATGTTAGTATTCCCAAATGTGGAAAATGTGGCCTACAAAACCCATGATTACTAAGGATTGGGTTTCCTTCTTTGTGGTAGGAAATGTGGGTATTTTCCCACTCTGTGGATTACATGTGTATTTCCAAGACATCCCATAGAATATATCATTTTTTGCTCATAAGGTTGAATTAATATGATATTAATTTTCTCCCAACATGTCTAGATAGTTCAGGTTCTTTGCATCTCTATTTTGACAGATATTGTGAGAACATAAATAATATTGGTATATGATAGTAAATATATATGCCATTGAATATAAACTGCCATGATCTTTTTTGGGAGTATGACATGGATTCCCAGTTCAATTTCCATGTACTGTATACCTGAGGCTATGTTAGTTTTCCCTAATATAGATAACCATATTTGGTACAGTAAATCAAACCATTTTTTTTAGGGGCCAGGCTGGTGAATGAACTGGGAATGTGGTAAGGAATATCACCTCTGAATGTTGTAAGTCACTAAGTGTAGCACTAGTCTTATTGTGCTGTGCTGTGATATTATTTTATTCACTTTAATTGCTGGGAAGGATGGGGATAGTTTCAGGGGCTCCCACTTGGCTTCCCTACTACAATTGCTCCTACTCTATAAATCAAGAAGCCAATGTGAGGTTTTTGTCAACTGCTAAATATATCCATTTGAATTACACATTGAGAGACCAAATAAATGACATCCAGGTGGGGCCATAGGCCCAGAAGCTACACTGTGAGTCAGACCTAGGCCAGGACTTCATCTGTTCCCTATACTCTTGTACCTGTACTCTTCTGGGGAGTAGAACAAGATGATACTTTGGATCTCCTGGTATCAGATTAAACTTGGACCCTGTATCCAATAAGCCTCGAAAGATCTGGATATTTCCTTTTTTAGCTATGCTGTTGCACAGTCAATGGCTATAGTTCCCATTGAGACTGTCATCATCTGGGCACTGGCTCCTGCCTCTGGGCACTGGCTCCTGTTTAGGAACTCAGTAAAGGTTCGTTACTTCCCATTGGGGAGGAAAACTGTTGTCATTTACATTTATTATTTACTTATATAATAAGTGTAAAAGCAGCACCCTTGTTGGCTGCCCATTTATCTTGCCTCTAGGAATACCATGTACTGTAAGCCATCTCCATGGATCATTGTGGATCACAACCTTCTGGTTGCCATTCTGACTTTGCTAATCACCCTTTTCCATGATCCTATCATTGCCATTGCAGCTAGAGAACTCTGTTCTATAATAGTATCTCTTCTACCAGGAGTTCAGTTCACAGAGGACAGGCGCTGTTGAGCTCTGTGGTGATGCTGGCGTGTTCTCCTCAATTCTTATTGCTTAATGAATGGAGTGCTCTCCAGGCCATCTCAAGGAAAATGATCAGCGGTTGGGTTGTTGAGTCTTGTATAGTAGATGGAATCTAGCATGCCCAATTCCAGAAGGCTCTCAAACTATTTCTCATAGTTTTCCATGGCATTCCTGCCATCTTTGTTTGCTTTAGTACCACCTGTTGCTTTTTCCAAGCTTCTGAGAGTCATCTAGCGGTGTTTCAGAAATATCACTGTTCCTGCCAGGGAGATTGAACTTGTATCACAGAGCATTCCCTCCTGCTGTAAACTGCCCTTCATCCAGCTTTATATTCTACCCTTCTTAGCTCAGGACCCTCTGGATTCACTCCCAGACATATTCTCCTGGTTCCTGCTAACAATGCAATCCAGGTCTTATAGCAAATTTGGTGCATCTTCTTATTCCTTAACAGGTTTGGCATTCTGCAGACTGGCTAGGCTGAGATTTTACTATTAAGGGTCTAATGCCCAGGAGGTGAGAAGACAGATTCTGTCTTGTTTGGTGTCTGCCCTAATTGAGGCCTATACCTAGCCTTAAACAGGGTAGGGATGATCTGTCTTTCCAAAAGGAGTCAACTACTTTGCTGGCCTAGTGGGTTCAGAGGAATTGAGGACACAGGTTCACAAATTCATTTACCCAGATATTAGCTATCTCAAATACCAAGGCTCCACTCTTTTGCTTCCATATCTTTGTATTGTTATAGGAGTTTTGCCTAGGTCAAAAATTCTCTGAAGTTCTGATGATGCCACACATAAGTCCTCTCTCTGGTTGTCAGCTGTTTCTCTTCCCTCTGGCTTCAGGAGATGAAAGACTTTTTAAATGCTGCCAAAGAGATCTCCGACACTCACGCTTTGCTTTAAATTATTAAGAGGTCTGAGCCTGTCATTTCCTTTCTTCAACAAATCAATGGTATTTAGCAGCAGCCACTCGATTTCAGAGTCTTTATAGCTGCTATTTCTTATATCTCACCAGTGGGCACATCCCCACTATCTGTATCCAGTCCCATTCTCTTCAGTTGAAGGTCTTAGTAGTTATATGCTACAGCATCCCAGAGACTGTCAATACACCACCTACTGCTAGTCATCCTACAGGCAAGTCAGATCCAACAAAATTCTGTCCATAGTCTGTTTCTTAGGTTTATTTCTGGCACAAACTGACATAAGTTGATTTCCTTGAAACCAGATACTGGGATGGGTGTTATTGTTTGAGGGATTTGCTGGGGAGGGGGTAGTATTTTCAGGAGAAAAGGAGTGAGGGAAGCCTGGTGTGAAAGCTTTTTTAAATGCTGTCTTAACTGGACACTAGCTTGTCTGAGCCCATGGGGTATCTTTGGGACACAAATTACAATACTTTCCCCTTGAGATGAGGGACCAGTTTTCTGTTTCTCTGTACCAAATGTTATTAGCTGAGGAATGTTGGGTGGGGACGTGGGGGTATATCGTATAGCCTTCTGGGTGAAGAAGCTCCCATTTGGCCAAGGGTAACTCTGGATAAAAGGACAGCTGTGACTTGTTATCAGCCAATTCTCAGGTCAGCTATGGGACTGGATACACTGGCAGGTGGAAAGGATTTGCCCAGTACACCCACATCATCCATACAGTAGATTGGGATAGGTTCTGAGCTGGTTCACACCAACTCTCGAGCGATGCCAGTGTTGCTAGTCCAAAGAGTATACTTTGAGAGGCAAGAAATGGGTTATTAGCTGGGCATGGTGGTGCACTCCTGTAATCCCTGTACTTGAGAGGCTGAGACAGGAGTATCACAGGTTCAAGACCAGCCTCAGCAACTTAGCAAGACTCTCAGCAACCTAGTGAGATCCTGTTTCAAAACAAAAAATAAAAAGTGCTGGGGGTGTAGTTCATAGGTAGACACCAGTACCACCAAAAAAATAAAAGGGGTGGTGGGGTTACTTTGTTTTTCAGGTTTTTCTGCTGTTTCCATTTTTTCTTTTTCTTTTTCTTTCTCTCATTCTTCCTCTTTCTAATTCTGCTGATTCTACATCAGGTCCACAAACTAGTTTGCAGGACTGCGTTTAGAGGATGTAAGACATTTGCAGGTTTCTTTCATAAGAAAGGGGGGAAAACACCTCAATTAAATGGTCTATTTTTCTATCCATAAATCCAGTTTCCTTCAGTTGACTTTAAGCAGGCTGTTTCCTTCCCATTAATAGACGTTCTTTTTAAATATTACCATCTTAGGAGCTGATTCGAGAATAAGGCGGCACTCTCCACTTTTTGTGAGCAGACTAAGAATAGCAAAACCACCTTAGTGTAGGAAGCACAATCATTCTTTTGATTTTATTGTAAGCATTGAAAGAAGCATTTACAAGCCTAATTAAACCTGACTTATCATTTGGAAATACTGAGGCCTCCAAAAGTTACGGAATTTATTTAATGTCACGTAGGAAATGAGCAGTAAGTTTAAACTAGAGTCAAGGCCTTGGGCCCCTTGTTCTTTTGTGCATCTATTAATTCGAATTTGGATCTTGGGATCTTGAAAATCACATCCAAAGTAGGACTATTAGTCATCATTTTTATATATACACCTGATTCTTAGAGCACAGTGGAGTACAATAGGAACACAAAAATGTTAAAATAGGTAGAAGCACTATGCAAAAGACCTGTTTTGGTAATGCAAAAGAGGCTCTAGAATAGACTGAAAGGTCTTAGTTCAGGATGTCTCAATCCATTTTAGAGGAAATTTCCCATTATCATAGCATCATCTTCCCTCCAGTAGAAAATTTTAATGAGACTGTGGTATCTGCTTCAGATGGGAGAAGATGACTTCTTTTCTTTTATTGCTATCTGCTTTTTAAGTGTTGCCATCTTTTGTGGTTTGTAGGTGACTAAAAAAGAGAATGTGTTTATTAAAGCATGGGTCATTCTTTCTCTGTTCACCTCTAAATGGTTCCATTGAAACTATGACCACAATTAGTAACATTGTCACCATCCCTATTTTTATTATTATTATCATCATCAACACCATAATCTTCATTATCAAAATTGTTAACACTTACCAAGGACTTATGTAACTTATGTGTTAGGAGCTTCTATACCCATTTAATCCTCACACATTCTTAGGAGACTAGTACAATTATCGGATCCATTTTATAGATGTGAAAACTATGCACAGAGAATTGTAGCATTTTCCCCACATTGACGTAACTAATTTGTAATGGTGCTTGGATTTGAACTGAAGTTGGTTCACATGAGAATTTGCTATTATGAACATAACGACATGCTGGGTACATAGATTAGAAGGCAAAGCAATTTCAATGGGAAGGTGAATGTCTTAGGATTAGTCTAGAAATATACTGTTTGGAAAGCCAATAAATTTAGGGGAATATCTTAAGGGCAGTAAGAAATCATAGAGAAAGATAAGATAAGAAACTCCTCTTGGCAAAAGGATTCATTCTTACAATGACAAGAGTGAAGGGCAGAACAAAACTATCCTTTGACAAAATGGACTCTAGAGCTCTTTTTTTTTCTTAGTTGACCTGACAACAGGCTTCCCTTTACAACAATTTATTTATTTATTTATTTATTTATTTATTTATTTATTTATTTTTGGTACCGGGGATTGAACCCAGGGGTGTTCTACCTCCGCACTACACCCCTGGCCCTATTTTTTATACTTTATTTTGAAACCGGGTCTCACGAAGTTGTGGAGGGCCTCACTAAGTAGAGAGAGAGAGAGAGAGAGAGAGAGAGAGAGACAAGGAGAGAGAGAGAGAGAGCCTTTACAACAATTTTATTGAGAAATGTTTACACAAAGTACATATTATCAATAACAAGTGGCTTTAAAGTCTCCTGGTTGGAGAGCGGTCTGAGAGTGTGGGAGGAGTCTCTGCCTGAGACGATGGCGTCACCATGGAGGGATTTGCACTGTGGATGGCAGGGATTCTCCCGCACCTCCGTGCTCTAGGACTCCCTGGGTACTGCATAGCTGGAGTGTCTTTTCCAAGTTTTTTCATAGTTTTTGTAAATAAATTAAATGTATTATGCATGCACACTGCCTGACTTCCTCTGTGTGAAATAGTTGCTGTATTGGGGTAAAACAGACCTATAGGGAACAGGGTAGATGAGTCAACATTACAGAACCTATGTATAACAATATTAATAATAGAATATACAGATGTTCCTCTAAGTATGATGAGACTGCATCCAGAGAAGCTCATCATACATTGAACATATCTTAAGTCAAAAATGCACTAATACACCTATCCTACCAAACCTCCTAGCTTAGCAACACAGCCCGCTGTAGGGAATCAGCTGACCCACCCCTAATCACATGGCTGACTGGGAGCTGTAGCTCACTGCTGCTGCTTATCACCATAAGAGAACACTGAGCCACCCATCACCAGCCCTGGAAAATAACAAAATTTAAAATTAGAAGTATAATTTCTACTGAATGCATATCTTTTGTACTTTCATTAAGCCCCCAAATCATAAGTCTAACCATCACAAGTTGGGGACTATCTGTCTACCAAACTGCTTATGTTGGGGGATGGGAAGACTAGAATAAAAATGTTATACACTTTCTTATTATTTGACTTTTAAAAATGATCTATAAGTAATTTTTAGATATGAATTGTTTGGGCTCCATTAGTATTTGGATTATAACCAAGAGTTCCTACAATCATACATTGCTTATCCATCTGAATAGAACCAGTGAGTGCAACATGGCACACTTAGCATGTGGATTATAGTGAACAGGTTTAAGATACTTGTATTCATCAGAGGATGCTTCTGGACTTTCTTCTGATCAGCCAAAAAACAAACCTGGATAACTTACATGAAAAAATAAAAATTGGAAGAATATTGTGTACTTCACAGAATTAACACGGATTCTGTAAAACTTGGCTCAACAACAACAACAACAAAATAAAAACAGTCCCTTGCGCCTAAATAGCCAGAATTTTTCAAAATGCTCTGCAAGCTCTGTTCAAATGAATAAACTTTTATACATCTTTTTACTCCAGCGTTCAAAATTCAAATTCCAAGAGGGAGTGTTCTAGTTGGAGTGAGTCAGCTACCATCTTGGTTAGAGTAGCACCCAGCACTTTGCTGAACAGACTTGGTAGAGTGTAGACAAAGAGGGAGGACTGAGTCCCCAAAGAACACACAATACTTTTACCAGGAGGATATGCAATGGATGTTGAGAAGCCAAAAAAGCAACAGCTGACCACTGCATGTCATTGCAAGGTTCAGGAATTTTAAGTCCTGATATTATAATACTGAAATAGTAGACAAGCTCATAAGACTAGCAAGAGATGTTATAGGGAAGGACCCACTTCAGCTAAAACTTAAGTGCCTGTTTTAGTCTGCTTTTCTCATGGTTGATGATCAAAATACCTGACATGCACAACTTAGAGGGAAAAAGGTTTATTGTAGCTCATGGTTTCAGAGGTTTCAGTCCATGGCTGGCCAGTATTGCAGGGCACCTGGTGGAAGGATCCCACACTCATATCATGGCAGCAGGAAGCAGAGAGATAGCAACAAGAAGCGACCAGGTGACCTACCTCCTCCAGCCATGCCCCGTAAATTACCACTCAGCAAATCCATTCAAATTACTAATCCTTCAGTGGATTTATCCACTGATGAGATTAGAGCCTTGATTCAATTATTTCTCTGAATATTGTTGTATTGGGACATGCTTTCTACATATGAGCCTGTTAGGGGACATTCCAAACTCAAACCTGATTTAGATTATAAATAATTAGAAAATAGTATAGGCTATATCGACATGATTCTCCTTAAGAAATCTTTAATAAAGCAGAATTCTTTCAGAGCCTTAGTTACATTATTCGTCATGCTCTTGCAGCTGGCCAGAGTATTCGAATTTCCATGGCTAAACACTGGGCCTTTGCTAGGGGTAGAGACATAAAGGAGATATGTTCAGATTTGGAACAGTCCATAGTCTGGCACTGGTGAAATAAGAAATACTTGCAGCTTGCTATAATGCAGAAGTATATGTGCTTCCTATGCATAAAGAATAAAGAGGAGTCATAGGGGAAAAAAAAACGAGAGGGAGAGATTCATTCTTGGGAGTATTGCGGAATGTTCTATGGAGAAAATGACACTTGAGATGAGTCTGAAAAAAGAGTGGCTATTTTGAGTGGATTTTTTGAGTCAAGGAAGGGAGAATGGGCAATCTAGATAGTGTGAAATATTGAAATGCATACATGGAGGTGGGCCAGGCCGAGGTGGGTGCAAGGGCCCTGGGATAAGCACTTGAGTATCTATGTGAAGGGACGGGCAGCAAATGAGTCTGTGAAATGAAAGGGATGCCATTATAAGGGTTGGGGACTTTCTATTAGAAATAAAGGCTAGGATGAACAGGCAGCAATGGTTTCTAGAGACTTTGCTGCGTTAGGATCCACGGACTGCAGAGGAGGGATAGAGATTAGAGTAAGAGGTCAGTCCCAAGGTTATCATAATAACCCCAGTGAGAGATGATGGAGGGCTATAGCGAGGCAGGGGCCACGGTGAGGTTCAATCCGTAACAAATGGAGACCGGCTGGGGATGTACCGGGAGGGAGAAAAACAGAGTCAAAACATTCTGCTGGATTCATAGCTCTGTTCACAGGGTTATGATGATAGTGTTTAAAAAATAAGAAAAAAGAGATAGGTTTGAGGAGAAGCTAGTGATACACTTTGGTTAAATATTCGTAAGCTCAATAATTTTTTCCTTGTCCTTGCATATCAGGTAAGGGACTAGCTGTCTCCTGGTATATTACCATGTTGATAATAATGGGCATTCAAGAGCAAACCCAGCAAGCAAGTGATAAACACACACAGTCCTCATCCTCCACATTGCTTCGTTCAGATGGATGTCCTGGGATGGAAGATGGGGGTGTATACATCAGAGAAAAGACCAATGTCTGGGTGGCCCAAGACAGGAATCTAATAAATGAAAAGACCTAACATGATGTAAGATACGGCGTCCGTTTGCTGGACCTGGCAAGCTGACTTTATTACAGACTGCTGTAGGTTATTAGGGTAGACAGTGACAGATCATTTTGTAGGGCCCAGGGAGAGCCAGATCCATCTGCCTAGAAAAACAAATAAATCCCAGTTCAGAACAGAGGTTAGAAAAGATTTACAAGGCGCACTGATGCGTGGGCCCCTCTCTGGGTGGGTCGTGGGGGCTGGCCACGGGAGGTTGTCCTCGCTGGCTCACACATCCTGTCATCTGGGGAGATGGCGAGCTCCTGGGCTCTTATTACACGACATTTTCCCATTTTCCTTTCTATGGTCTAGTTTGGGCAGAAAAATGGACAACGGGCTGGGAGAGGATAAAAAATAAACAAGAAAGGGAAAAGAGTCTTTCTCTGAGCAATCTTATAAAACAAAGCATAAATCTTTAGCCGCCTGACCTTTCAGCTCACATGATTCTTGGTGCAGGAGGGATAAATCAGGACTCATCTGGAGGCTCCAGGGAGAGCGGCTTTCTGCCTTCCGACAGGAAGCAGCCTATTTGCAGAACGCCCATAGATGTGTCATTGGTTTTAATAGAAGCTCAATTGATTTCCTAGAAATTGAAATGTTCCCTTGGTTGGGAAATGAAATTTGTACTTGGTGGTTCCACCTCTGGCTGCCCCTTGGTGGAAAGTCTTACTGCACGCTGCTAGAATTAGCAGAGAAAGGGCAAGTGAAAGGTCTTGGGGGCAGACTTCTGCATCACAGGGAGACCATCTCCTAAATGCAAATAAGACGGGCAAAGGTTGAGAGGGCACAGAGATAGCTCCCTGCAATACAGCGAGGGGCATTTTGTTAACCCTTCTTATGCTGCTCCGACTTCCCTGTCTTGCATGCCCGATTCCTCATCCTAGCCCAGGAGGAGCCCCTGGATCCAGCAGCACTGCAGATGTTTTCTACCTGAGTGCCAGAGCTGCTTTATTACAGTCAGTGCCTCCACCACAGCAAACACATAATTAACATTTGAAAAAATATTCGTGTCTTTCACACGTGGAGGAAGAAGTATGCTTTTTCTTTGCAAGCTGACAATCAATATGGTAAAATAACTCAAGTTCCCCTATGGAAGGGAAACTTTCTTTTTTATAATTGTTGTTTTGTTGGCTGAGGCAATTGGTGACAACAAACAGGAGTGCAGTAACTTGGTAAGTGTCAAAGGAAAAAGTGACAACAATGGGTTTAAACATCCAAACTGGCGTTAGTTTTGCTTCTAGAATTGGCAGCGTTTCATTGAATAAAATAGAATGAGTATTCTGATGGGCCAAGCAGAGAAGGCTGATTTCACAGACAGAGAAGGGTTGGAAAGGGCAGAAACAAGGTACAAAAGAATAGTGGATTGGTCATTTGAAAGTTACTGTGTGTGTGTGTGTGTGTGTGTGTGTGTGTGTGTGTTTATGTGTGTGTGTGTGTGTGTGTGTGTGTGTGTGTGTGTGTGTGTGTGTGTGTGTGTGTGTGTGTGTGTGTGTGTGTGTGTGTGTGTGTGGTACTGAAGATTGAGCCCAGGGTGGGGGTTGGGGGGTTTACCTCTGAGCTATACCCCCAGCTCTATTTTATTTTTTACTTTGAAATAGGGTCTCACTAAGTTGCTGAGGGCCTCACTAAATTGCTGAGGATTGTCTCAAACCTGAACCTACGATCCTCCTGTCTCAGCCTCCCAAGTACTGGGATTACAGGTGTGCATCACCACAGCAGGCTGAAAGCTACTTTCTTTGTAAGGCCTAGGGGACTGGAGACAGGAGCCTTAGAAAAATAACTGACTGATTAATTCAGGTTACTTTTTTGTAAGGATGAAAGCAGAGGGAACTTTATTAACACACCAGTTGAAACTCTCCTGATCTCTCTGAAGGTCAGATAACATCTTAGCTTTGGTTTACTAACAGGGAACTTTTGCAAGTGTGACTCCGTTTTGATTTGTCATTCTGGTCTGTAGGGGCCCAGTGCAGGAGCCCAGTCCAAAATAGCCTCCTAGAATTTTTGTTTAAGAAAAGAGAGGATCAGGAACCAAACTTCATTGGTAAGTCCCACTACTCCAGTTAGTAGCACCAAAGATGTGTTTTGATAACTTCTTTTTTTGGGGGGTATAAAGAGGGATTCACTGATGTGGTTCAACTGTGAAAGAAGCAGGTGACACACTGGGAACTAGAACAGCCTGATGTGTTTGTTAAAAACACAATCAAGAGCCGGGCGTGGTGGCCCACGCTTGTAATCCCAGTACTTTGGGAGGCGGAGACTAGAGGATCCAGTTCACGGCCAGCCTCAGCTCTCTCTCTCTCTCCCTGTCTCTCTCTCTCTCTCTACCTAGTGAGGCCCTCCGCAACTTCATGAGACCCGGTTTCAAAATAAAGTATAAAAAAATAGGGCCGGGGGTGTAGTGCGGAGGTAGAACGCCCCTGGGTTCAATCCCCGGTACCGCAAAAAAAAAAAAAAAAAACACAATCAAGGAAATAGCTATTTACCGATATTTGAAAGAAAAAATATTCTGAATCCTTCCCAGATTCCTATTGCCTGAGTCTTTTCTTTTGTCCCAATCAAGTACCCTTGTTCCTCAGTATCCATGGAAAGCGGCTGGCTCCAGGAGCCCCCATGGATACCAAAATCAGCCTGTGGCATAGGATTAGCATAAAACCTACACACTGTCTCCTACAAATATAAATAGTTGTTATGCTCTATTGTTGGGTAGGGAATTATGACAAAAAATGTCTGTATATGTTCAATATGGATGCTATTTTTCCCTTAAATTTTTAATCCACAGTTGGTTCAATCCCCAGGTACAGAACCCAGCGATATGGAAGGCTGGTTGTACAGCACCCACTCAATGAGGTGACACCGCTTTCTGAGGCCCCACATGTATCACATGACATAAAGCAGGTCATAGCCCAGAGGCAAGAACAGGCTTCTGAGGAAGAAAACACATCTTGTTTTGGGATGTCTGAGAGTATCTGGGACTTAGAGAGCAATGGTGGATGAGAGCTTGCTAGCCTTTTCTTTCAATGCTGTTCTGTTAACAGGTGACTTCCACAGTTACTTTTTCCAAGAATGTGTAAGATATTCAAATAATTAACAAAAGAGAGCATGGAATAATTTAGGAGCTGGAGTTAACAGTTTTGATAATTTTTGAAACTACATCATCAACTTGCTTCTATTCATTTGATGTTTACTAGTAACTTGTACTTGTCCTATTTCTTAAAATTAATTTATGGCCTAGTAGGGACCAACTGGACTACAAATTAGACTATCATTTTGGGTCTACAATTTACTTTTAGTTGACTCAGGGTAATTTAGCCTCTGTGCATCAGATTCCAAGTCGACATCCTAACCAGATCATAATTCAAATAACTTTAAAAATTACTGTTTTTATTCTTATATGTATGCAAACAATATGCATTTCACACAATTAAAAAATTAAAACCTCAATAGCCAAAAAATCAGAAAGGGATTTAATTGTTAGGGAAATACAACTAGATCTATATTTGTTTCTTATTAATCTATTTTCTAAATTCTTCTTAATATTCAAATAAATGAGCTTGATCATGGTGCTCAGAGTAAATTTTATATTGAATACATTTTAACGATTGCCATAGGTATCATGGAAATCCATCAAAAAAGTGGTTCGACATTCCTAGCAATATATGAGAGAGTGCAGAAGAGGTGTTAGTCCTCTAGAATGATTTATATACCTCCTTTCTAGATTATTTATTAATAAATCATATTTAAATGGTAGTAGAATAATCTTGTGTTTTTTTTTTTTTGAGAACAGTTAATAGTCCAAAGGCTGCTCTTGGCTAAAGGGATTGTGCTGCACATCTTTT
>PVJS01011532.1:0-20000 GCA_004027185.1 Glis glis | reverse complement strand
GTCCCCATTTAATATTCTGAAATATTTTGGACCCCTAAAGCCTGTGTTGCATTAGCTGTCGCATATTTGTTCTTCATTTCAGTCCTGAGAGCAAGCGGAAGGGAAGATCATAGTTATTTTTGTACTTATTCTTTCCAGGTGGGAGGAGAAGGTGATGCGCCTGGGTAGCTGTCAGTTTACTTTATTGTGCATGAGGTATAAGCAGAAAATACTTATTAGCAAACAGCCAGTTTACTGTGCCCAGTTTTCAAGAGAGGAGGTAAATAATCCATACAAGCAGTGGTCTTTCATCAAAATTTACATTAATAAATAGATATAGGTATACTTCTATGGATTCAAGTCTCCTTATTACCAGGTTTGCAATTCAATTACCTGGGGAGCCTCAAGTACCACGGGATTATTCATTGGATTGTGGGATGGGCCAGGGACACAACTCTTCATTAATCCCCCAGTGCCCCAGTATATCCAGCCTGATTTCCACACAGCAATACTCTCCTAGCTTAAGAGTTTAGCTAAAGGGAGGATTCATGGGTTAGGAAGCTTTTCCCCAGAAATAATCCACAAGCACATCATTTTTGGATTTGGATGTAAATTCCTGCTGTTTTATCCCTGACCCTTTTCATCCGCTTTTCCTGCAGAACCGTTTCCCTGCAGTTGTTCTCTCTTCTCACATCACACCCGCAATTCTTGTACTAAAGGGAGCTGTACGTTTGGAACCAAAGATCAGAACGCACATTTCAACAAATGTTTGACGCATGTTGAGACAGTGGTACAGACGCTGAAATTTGTGCTGACCCAGAAATTGACCTCCTTCTCAACCTCAGCAGGACCAGAAATTCTGAATGCCCTTTTTTCCTCTGTTCAGTGATATCCACCTGCCTCCATCTTCCTGTGTTTCTGATCTCTTGGCATCACATTTATCCCCTGGATTACAAGTCCTCAAACCTGGCTACACATTATAGTCATCTGGGGAGCTGTTAAAAATACGATTCCCACGTCTGTTTAATAAGGATGTTGGTGGGGAGGAGGACCCAGGCTCCATAATTTCCAGATATCCTAATTAATTTTAATGTGCACCTATGTTTGAGGGTCACAGTCCTAGATCAAGCCAGATATCTGTAAATAAGCCCAAGATTCTCCTCTTTCCTTATCCTCATCCCCCAAATCCAGTGGGTTGACTAAAATGGGCAAAACTGCCTCTAAATCAGTTTCCTTTTCATCTTTACTACCATTGTCTTAGAACTTTCCTCACTAGTGACGGGGATCAGAATGGGCTACCTTAAAATACGTCACTTAGGCATAAAGATTATTTTAAGCTAAAGATTTCTGAGATTCAACAAATGCAGAAACAAATCCTTCTTGGGGTTTCCCTTATCTGACTGAAAGCAACAACTTTTGTGAAATAAGACTGCCATGAGTTATTCTTCAGAGTGGATATGGAGCTAGAAGGGAGAAGGAGAATGAAATCTACCCCAAATCCCTTCCCCGGGAGTTTTATGGCTCCTAAGGAGGATGAAAAACCACTCATACATAAATAGACAAACATCTCAAACTTTCTTATCTCTTGTTTGTTCTCCTGAAAACCCATTTATCTTTCCAAAAAGTCATGTGCTCTCCTGTCAGGGTCTTTATCCTCTTCCCCTTTACCTGTTAAGATGGCACAGAAGCCCCACACTCTTTTCTCTCTCTCTCTCTCTCTCTCTCTCTCTCTCTCTCTGTCTCTCTCTCTCTCTCTCTTTAGTACTGCAAATTGAACCCAGAAACATTCTTCCTCTGAGTCACACTCCAGCCTTTAAAAAAATCAAAAATTTTAAATAACTCTTTAAGTTGCTGAGGGTCTCACTAAGTTGCTGAGGCTGCCCTTTGAACTTGCAATCCTCCTATCTTAGTCTCCAAGTAGTGGGTTTATAGGTGTGAGCCACCACACTCGGCTGAAGCCCCAAATTCTAACTTTCCTTTTGAGTTATTCATTACTGCGCCCCCTCCTACATATATGAAAAAAAATGTTACCTGCATAAATAGCCACTGGGATTTTCTTTTTTTGTGTGGTATCGGGGCTTGAACCCAGGGGCATTCTACCTCCGGGCTACACCCCCAGCCCCATTTTTTTTCTTTATTTTGAAACCGGGCCTCACTAAGTTGCAGAGGGCCTCACTAAATAGCTGAGGCTGGCCGCAAACCCAGATCCTCCTGTCTCAGCCTCCCAAGTACTGGGATTATGATCATGCGCCACCACGCCCGGCACCACTGGGCTTTTCTGATCTGTCTTCTGTTAATTGAATTTGCAGAGCTCATGAACTGAACCTAAGAGTGAGAAGGGGAAGTTTTTTCTTTCCTACACAGGACCTCCTAATAGTTTTCTTTTCTTCTGCTACTCTCCTTTCTTTTTGCCCATTTGCCATAGAGTGATCATTCTAGAACATGAATATAATCATGCTATGCACCCTCTTTCTTAAAATTCGTCAGTAATTTCTCAGTGTTTCAGGACTAAGTCGTGCGAACCTTTTATTTCCTGCCTACTACCTGCCTTCCTAGTTTCACATTCTGTCACTCCATAAACCAAATGACTGGTTTTCTCATGTCGTCATGGCTTTGCCCCTCCAATTATCCATCACCATGTTTCTTAAGCTGAAAATTGCAGTCCTTCCTCCAGCTGAGATAAAGTTTTTTCTGTACACATACTCTCTATTTCCTTTACTCCCTGTGCCTAACCCCTTCAGGCCACTCACCTTACTGAGTGAACATTAAAATCCATACTGTATAGGGACTATGATTCTTGCTCATATCTATACCAGTGGAGCACTGAGCCAGCCACACAGTCAATGTCTGATAAATGGATATCAAAGGCATACAGGAATGAATGGGCCTATTACATGGTAGCCTTTTATTCCTTGCAATGTTTTTCATTGAGGCCTTTTCCGTGTCATTGCATGATTAATAGAAAAGATGTTGCTGTAGAAATAATGACATCAAGATGTGAGATTGTTTTGGGGGAATATTAATAATGGCGCTTACATGAACCAAAGTTAAAGTTTATATATAGGCACATACCATTTTGTAAGACTCATATAAGGAAGCAAGGGAGGGAATGTGTTAAATTTTTCTGCTGTAAAAAGGATAGCTATTTGTGGACAAGAATCTCATCCTGGCATAGCATTTGTCCTGGTGTGCTAGAGTTCTCAGAGACAATTTGCTGGTCTTAATTCACTGGCAGGGGTGGTCAGTGTCCCCATTAGTGCCCAGATGAGAAATGTGCCCTACCCTGGGACCTAAAAAGTTTGGGTTGGCCTCTTTCCTCATGCCCTTCA
The DNA here is from genome assembly GCA_004027185.1 of Glis glis. Lineage (NCBI taxonomy): Eukaryota > Metazoa > Chordata > Mammalia > Rodentia > Gliridae > Glis > Glis glis. Next base: position 16,692 of record PVJS01011532.1, on the reverse strand, counting down.
GGGAGTTGGTACCTGCCATAGTGTGTTGTAAATCCTTTTCTCTTTTCCTAGAATAAAATAAAAGATTTATATAAAAAGAACAGCTGTTTGATAGAAGACAGGGATTTGTAGCCCTGCTTGGCATACATGAATCTTGGGGTGACAATGGCTTCGTTCCCAGACCTGACTCCTTGTTTCTGATAGCATTTTCACTGCTGTAATCCAAAAACAACTGAATGTACAACTTAGAGGAAGGAAGAGTTATTTGCTCACGGTTTTGGAGATATCAGAGTGTCAGTCCATGTCAGGCTAGGTCTGTAGAGCTCAGGGCATAGCAGTGGGAAGCAGAGAGAGGGAGAGAGCAAGGGCTCTCTGTTCATACATCATGGAGGCTGGAAGCAAGAAAGAGAACAATGGGAGGGACCTTACATAATCCCTAAAACCATACCCCAGGGAACTCTCCTTGGTAACCAAGCCCTACCTCCATCATGGCTTCCTGATTTCCATGAGGTCTGGGGGACAGTCGAAATCTAAGCCATTACAGTCCTCTTCTGGGTGGAAGTTGCTCAGGAAGTTGACTTTTTCTAGCCTTGGATTTCTATGACATACAACATCATAGGTTGGCAAATGCAACATCTGTTGTTCTTTTGAGTGAAAATGTTGCTTCAAATTACTTGACATGCCATACATGGTAAATGTGTGATTTTTGAGTAGGTCCCTTGCTTTAGGAAGGAATCTGTGTAAAGGGTTTCTTTTTTGCCACCTCCTGCCTCTGCAACCTGACAGTGAACTCCACACTTCCGTTTGTCCTCACCAACATGGCAGAAACTCTTCCTGAAGTGGTGGGATTATACAAATCACAATTCTTGAAAACAGAGAATATTTAGATAATAGGCCTGAATTGCCAGATACCTGGTTTAGAATTAGCCAACAGGAATTCTGACTAGTTTATCTTTTCTAGTAAAAGTTACTTACTCTTTAAAATAAGTGATTCTAGAATTGTCTGAAGGACTTAGGTGTCAATATTTGATAGAAAACATTGTTCAGTATAGGAATTATTATTTTTTAAAAAGTTGGAGTCATTTTTCCTAGATTTTTTTTTGTTTGCGGTACTGGGGATTGAACCCAGGGGCATTCTACCTCTGAGCTACATCCCCAGCCCTATTTTTTATTCTTTATTTTGAAACAGGGTCTCACTAAGTTGCAGAGGACCTCACTAAGTAGCTGATGCTGGCCATGAACCTGTCTCAGCCTCCCAAGTACTGGGATTACAAGTGTGCACCACCATGCCCGGCTCCAGATATTTTTTTAAATAATTATTTTCAGGCTATGTACAGTCCTGTTAGGGAAAGAGCTGATTTCTATAACCCTATATGAACACTTGCTATCTTAGGAGAAAAAAAATCTATCGGTTGATCTAGAGGCATATAAGAAGATAGATAGATTTATAGATATCTGATTACTCTGTGTAGCTCCCAAAAGCTAGACCTACTCTTTTTTTCCAGGATGTGGTCTATAAAATAACAGTGTTAAATTTAATTGTTTGACCAAAAGCTGCCTCCCTACATATTTTAAGTTTGGTCTAAAGGTTTTTCCATACATAATGGACTGCAACTTAACTTGATGGGCAAACAGAATGTAACCTACTATGGTAACAAGTAGCTGAGTCTCAGCCAATCATAAATGGATAATTGTTGAAACCATGTTCAATTAAGATAGACAGGAGCTGTAACCAGTCAGGCTATTTTGACCTCACTTTCATTTTCTATAAATCACTTCCTTCTTTTTGGCTGTAATTATAACCTGCCCATGTGGTAGGGTAGAACATTCTGGTCTGGACTGCTGCCAGATTCTGGAATCGCAACTAAAGCCAATTAAGATTTGCACAAATTAGATTTGTTCTAATTTTCTCTTTTAACAACAGAAACATAGAAGTGGAAGGGAAATACTAAATGAGATCTTTGAGGCTAATCATTCCCCAGTTCAGGAACCATTCCCCCAATAGCTGGGGCGGGGGCTTCACTGCCTCATCAGAACCCCTTTCAGTGATAGGACACTCACTACTTTGGACTATGCACATCTCCCTATTACTCAGTTTTAGCTGTTTGAAAGTTCCCTCTTGCACTGAGTGTTAGGGAGAAAATCTAAATATTCAGCCCATGTTTTAATTGCTTGTGAGCATAGAGAGATCAGAACCTCGCCTAAGTGAGTAGAGCGCCTGCAGAAGAAATGGCGGTTCACCCACCATCACCCCAGGAATTCCCTAGAGCAGGGGGAAAGTCTTGGAGTGGCAAATTTTAGCATGAAGGCATTAAACAACTTCCTCCTTTCTGCAGTGCCAAGGGGGAAGTTGGGTTTGAATCCCAAAGTGTGCAGGTACTGAGAGACATTCTTTTCCCAGGGAGAAGATGAGGTACCCCTGGCCACGGGAAGGCAGCTTGGAAGCGAGGCCAAAATCCATCTTAGTCACAGAGCTCATGATGAGTGAGAGGCTAGCCAGGTGATTCCAAGTTACCTATACAGTCTTTTTCTTCCGTTGTTTAGGACCATCATTACAGCCTTATTGAAAATTACATAGTGTACTTAGTTATACTGCAGAATTAGGGAAGGGCTTATGTTCATCAGCAAGGAAAAGAGCCACAGAGGAGAGAACGTTGTCCTCTCTCTCGGTGACAGTGCCTTCAGGGGTGTCTTCTGGGTCCATTATTTTGGACTTCCATGTTATAGTCCCTTATGTATTTGAACACCCTCCCTAATGCTCTGCTTTGTCCTTCTCTTTCCAATCATTTTGACACAGGCAAATCCAACTCTCTTCCTTCACTAGTGTCTCCCAGGCTGTGATTCTGAGGTTCTTTACAGTCTAGGTCTTCGCAGTGTAGATGCTCAGTAGATGGTCCACATCCCACACAAAGATGGAGCCCATTTATCCTCTAAGTGAACAGAAGCAGAAAAAGCCCATTTAAAGGACACTGACAGTGACAATATGATGTCATCCCTACCTATGTCAGGGATGCTTCACATCCCTGTTCACCAGCTGCCAGAGTTCAGGCCCTGGATTTGAGGCGCTGCCACAGGTAAGTCGGGCAGTTGATGGGACAATTTTTCATGGGGAGCATGAAGGCTGAAGCTTAGGTACTAGATTCTAAGCCAAAAACTAGACCTTTCCCCTACAGTATACCACTGGTAAAGTATTCACGGCTTTCAAGCTTCTCTATTTCCAAGAACTCTTGGTTTCCAATAATTCTTCCCTTAATCTGTATAATTGTATTGCTCAGTAAATTAAAACAAACAGACTTTATGAAGACACAGAAACCTTTACCAAGCCTGTTCATAGTACGGTTGAAAAAAATCTGTTTTTGTTAAATCCCCAAACTGTGATGTTTTCCTCAGAAAAGCTGCTAGAGTTTTATTTTGGAGTCTGAGCATCTAGTGGCCAATCTGAAAAGTGCATCTAGATAATTTCAAGGGGAAAGTCAATGAATGTTCGGACCTGGAGGAAATTTCTCAAAGGCGTGGAGAAAATAGGACCAGGAAAGGACAATTTCTCTTGTTAAAAAAGAAGAGGGAATTGGGACACACAATCAATGTGGCCGGGTTTACAGTGGCATTTACGGCGTGCACCTGAGCAGGCTTAGAGCATGCACTAGACAGGCGAGGTGATGCCAGGGGCCTGTCTGTAGTCTCTGAAACAGAGCAAACACTCAGGCAAACACACCGGCCTGTCGCCTCTGCTCCCAAACACAATTGATGTCACAGAAGGAAAAACTATTTGGAGAGTTCAAGCCCAGACCGCTGATTGCCTTACCTGTAATACAACCCCTCTGCCAGTGTCTGCAGCCCATGTTTGGTTCAAGAAAAACACCAGAGAGATCAGCAGTCGGCCCACGAGGCTCTGAATTCACCAGGACCACGTGCTCATCTCCATGCACCTTCAAGTCAGCTACAGAATTTTCCCTAAGCCGAAAGGCAAAGAAACCCAACGGTCAGAGTTGAGTTCTCGCAGTTGGGGATTAGCTTATAAAGGTTATTTTCATTTCAGGTTTCTGTGGTCTGGGATGTGAACACATTGAAGGAGGGGCTGTCTTGGTTTCCCTTTTAGAGTTAGAGCCACTGCATGCTGAGAAATGCAGTGTAGAATCAGTAGACAGGGTGTTTTACATCAACTCATGGCACTGTAAGAAAAGCAAAGGAAAGAGAGAGGTGTTTGAACTATTTTTCCTTTCTTTTGTTCAGGTTTCTTTTTTTGGTACTAGGGATTGAATCCAGAGGCATTCTACTTCTGAGCTATACACCTGGCCCTATTTAATTAATTAATCAATCGATTAATTAATTTTTGTGATACTAGGGATTGAACCCAGGGACATTCTACTCCCAAGCTACACCCCCAGCCCCCCCCCTTTTTAAATAGGGTTTCACTAGGTTTCTGAGAGTCTTGCTACATTGCTTAGGTTGTCCTTGAACTTACAGTCCTCGTATCTCAGCCTCCCAAGTACTGGGGTTTCAGGAGTGAGCCACCACGCCTGGCTGTCTAGTCTTTAAATACTTTGGCCAGGCACCAAGGCACATGCCTGTAATCCCAGTACTTGGGAGGCTGAGATAGGAGGATTGCACGTTCAAGACCAGCCTCAGCAACTTAGCAAGATCCTCAGCAACTTAGTGAGCCCTGTTTCAAAATAAAAAATAAAAAGGGCTGGGGGTGTAGCTCAGAGGTAGAATACTGCTGGGTTCAATACCCAGCATCAGAAAAAAGAAGAAAAGAAAAGAAAGATAGATCAATTATTCCAACAAAAGATTTCTATAATTCCTAGCAGTTCTGTTACCAAGAAAAAATATTATTAATAATATTCTGTAATATTCTTTATATAACATATAATATGTGTCTGAATATAAGTCATTACCAAATATGTGGTAGTTGTCAGTGTCTCAATAGAGTAAACCAAAACTTTTGATCAACCTGAATATTTTATGGATATAATGATCAATGTCTAGAAATACACATTTCTAGACATTTAATTTATAATTTAAAGGAACACTTTAAACTCATATAAAAATATACCCATTGAGAAATATTTATTTTTTACAATGTTTTATAATATGGTTCAATTGAACGGTCACTGGCATCGTCTTCACTTCTAGATTCATTTTTTATGTTACTTAATATAATTTCTGGAGAACATCATCTTTCTAAGTAGTTTTAGATACAGGATCTTTTAAAGCTCTGTCAAATATTGAAAACTTCATTCCAACTACATATATATATATATGTATATTTTTTTTTTAAGGTAGCCATTGTGTCTATAATTTTACTATAGGCGAAGATTTGTGATTTGTTCAATATAATTGCTTGATTCTAATTTTTCAATTCATATTTTTCAATAAAATGACTACACTAATTTTTGGTAATTTAGTTAATTATTAGTATGGTATATATTTTTTAAAAGGACCGTTTTTATTCCTATCCCTAAATATATGCATGTTCTTAATGGAATTGTGTTGCTTCTCCCAGAAGAGGTAGAATCTCTTTCTCCACTCTTTGAATTTATACTTGGCCACATGATTTGTTTGGACCAATGTGTAATTAGGAAACATGATTAAAGCAGAGATTGAAATCGGGGTTCGCTTTATCATTGCTCTTGGAAGCCCTGCAGTTGCCATTATGTTAGCACCCCTGGACTGGCACGATGCAAGTCTTAGTTGTCTCCACTGACCCAGCTGACAGCCAGCTAACTGCCAAATACATGCGTGAAGCTATCTACCATTCGTTGACCACGACACATGAATAAACACAGCTGAGACCACACAGACCAGAGATACATCATCTCATCTAAGCTTGGGCTACATCATTACTGCACAGAATCTTGAGCAAATAAAATAGTACTTGTTTCAAGCTATTAACATTTGCAGTTATTTGTTACATAGCAAAACTTTATTAGCTTCAGATATTTATTAACTTCCTTTTATGATTGATGAGGATTTAGCTCTCTTGCACTCCTGTCTCTCCTACAACTTCACTTACAATGTTTGTATTATAAATTTTGGTTAATCCAAAGTGAGCAATGGCATTATTATGATTTTTAAATTTTTTACCTTAGAGCTAAACAGATTAACAGAACAATGCTTCTTTTTGAAATTTTCCTGGAGATAATTGATATCTGTCTTTTTAAAATTGAATAAGCTTTCTTTGTGCCTTTTAGTTTTTCAAATTTCTCCTCTAGATCTTTCAACAATATATGAATATTCTTTTATAGATGATCAAACAAGTCATACTGCAAAGCTATAGTAATATAACAGCATGGTACTGGAATAAAAACAGACATATATACCAATGGAATAGAATAGAGGGCCCAGGAAGGAATCAACACATTTTTATCAATTGATCTTTGACAATGGTGCCAAGAATACATAATGAGGAAAGAATAGTCTCTTCAATAAATGTGGCAGGAAAAACTGGATATCTGTCTGCCTAAGGATAAAATTGAACCCTTATCTCATACTATGTACAACAACCAACTCAAATGGGTTAAAGACTTGAATATAAGACCTGAAACTAAAACCACTGGAAGAGAAATATAGGAAAAAGCTTACTTCTTGACATATATATGGCATATAATATACATACATATATATATATATTTTATTATATATATATTTAGATATGACCCCAAAAGAAAGCATAGGCAACAGCAACAGGAATGGACCAATGAAATTGCATCAAACTAAAAAGCCTTCCCATAGCAAAGGAAACAAGCAACAGAATAATATCCAGAATAGAAGAAAATATTTAAAAACTATACACCTGATAAAGGATTAATATCCACAATTATAAGAAATACAAACAACTCAATAGTAAGGGAATTAATTTAAAATGGACAAAGGACTGAATAGACATTTGGCCAACAGATATATGAAAAAAATGCTCACTAATCATCAGAGAAACCCAAATTAAAACCGTAAAGAGATATTGTTAGAATGAGTATTATCATATGACAAAAAGTAGCAATGATTCGTGAAGATGCAGAGAAAATGGAACCTTTGTGCCCTTTTGTGGGGAATGTAAATCAGTATAGCCATTATGGAAAAGAGTATGGGTATTCCTCAAAAAATTAAAAATGAAACTACCTTATGTAGTTTATAATTATACCATATCTGAAAACCTTGCTCCAAAAGAAATGAAATCAGTATGCTGAGGAGATATCTGCATCCCCATGTTCATTGCAGCACTATTCACGAAAGCCAAGATATGGAATTAATCAGTTTTTATCAACAGATGAACATATAAAGAAAATGTAGTGTGTATATTTACAATGGAATACTATTCAGTCTTTACAAAGAAGATAATCTTATCATTGGTAACAATATAGATGAGCCCAAAGGAACTGAAATAAGCCAAGCATAGAGAGACAAATACTGCATGGTCTCGCTTATATGCAGGATCTAAAACCTCATAGAAGCAGAGTCGAAAAATGGTTATGAGGGGCTGGGAAGGGGAAAAGCAGAACGAGGAGAACTCAAAGGGTACAAGTGTCATTTAAGATGAATAAGTTCTGGGAATCTATTGGACAGCATGGAGACTATAGTTAATAATAATGAATTGTGTTCTTGAAATTTGCTAAGAGAAATCTTACTACAAAAAAGTAAGTATTTAAGATGATGGATATATTAATTAGCTTGATTTAAGAATTGCAATGTATACATATGTCAAATCATCACATTGAATACTGCAAATATATATATATATATGTACTATATATATAATTTTTGCTTATAAAATATAGTTCAATAAAGCTGGAAAAATTAGGATTAAAAAGTGGATAGTTTCTATTGGCTTTGTTATTTCCTTGGCACCTTCTTTATGGAGTGTTCCTCCTGCTGCTGTCTTCTCATCTGGCTGCTCCTCAGCCTGGCAACAGAACTGACACTCGGTCATTCTTCAATGTCAGACACTCTGACTCTTGGATCCTTATGCCTTTCTCTTCTTTGGTTAGCTCAAACCAATTTCTCCAAGTACTTTCTGAGTGACTGTATGAGTCCCCTAATGTGCTAGTCATTACTGTAATCAATACTTGAGATAATTGACTTATAAAGAGAAATGGTTGATTGGGGGTTTCAGCCCATGATCAAGCGGCCATGTTGCTTCTGTGCAGCACATCATGGCGGGGAGTGGTTGAGCAGAGTCATTCACCTCATGACTTGACAGGACATAAAAGAGAGAGAAAGAAGGGGTGGGGTTCTGGCTATCCCTTTCAAAGACCAGAAAACCTCCCACCAGGCCCCACACCTTAAGGGTTCTACCACCTCCCAACAGCAACAAGTCAGGGACTAAGCCTTTTTTTTGTGTGTGGTACTGGGGATTGAACCCAGGGGTGTTCTACCTCAGAGCTACACCCTCTGCCCTATTTTTTATACTTTATTTTGAAAACGGGTCTCACGAAGTTGCGGAGGGCCTCACTAAGTAGCTGAAGCTGGCCGCAAACCCGGATCCTCTGGTCTCCACCTCCCAAGTACTGGGATTACAAGCATGCGCCACCATGCCCGGCGCAGGACTAAGCCTTTAACACATAGGCCCTGGGGAGACGTTCCAGGTCCAAATTATAGCACCTTACTGTTCTGATTCTTGTTTTTTTCACCAGTGAGGTAAGAACAAGGCTTTACCATGCTTTGTGCCATAAAATCTCTTTGAGAAGGGCGATGACATAATGTCTGTGATCGCAGTTTGCAACTTGTAAAGTTCAATAAAAAATATGTTATTATGTGAGAGAATTAGAAGCCTGGACCAGAAATGAGAAGCTGTTGTACTGGATCCAAATATGACCTTATGCTTATAATCTCTCTGAAGCCCAAGTTAGACTTCTGGGTGGGGGCAGTACAACAGAATGAATCCAATCTGCAGACCTCAGTCTGATTCCTCTGTCTGCCACTCACAGAGCTGTGTAACTCTGGGTGAGCACTTTGCCTCTTTGGGCTTAGATTTGCTCATTTGTAAAATGGGACTCCGGGGGAGGTGGGAATCTATATATCTTCTAGTGTTAAAACTCTATAGTTCAATCTCCTCTAATTCAAAGGGAGGCAGTTTGTATTTTAGACTGGACACATGACACAGATTTTTGTCCTAGTCAAGAGAAAGTTAAATGAATCCCTGACAACAAAGGTGACCACCACTCGGTGGTGGAATTCTCGAGTTTAATTCTCCTCCCATGAGTCCTTGGAAGTGCCGGCCCCTGCACACTACGGTGGGCCTGCCTTGTCATTCCTTGCCTGGCTGCCTCTTAGAAACGACGTCTGGGCACATCGGCCTCTAGATAGCAAGCTCTCCCATGTGCTGGGGCTTGGGGCCACCTGCGGCATGTCCACCCACCTCATCTCCACTGCCGGCACTGGAGCAGAGAAGATTAACTTTCTGAAAATGAAAAGGACAGAGAGGAGACGAACTGCTTATCAAATATGCACATTTCAGATGGAACTTCACACTTGGTAGAAAGATGTTAGATTGCTGTTAGCTCTCTGGAGCGCTCCTGACAATGTGTTACCAGGTCATGTTTGCATGACAGAGGCAGCCCAAGCAGGAAACATTAAGTCATATGACTTCTAAGACGGAATCAATCAAGTGAGCAGTACAGCTCCTGAAAACTAATTTCACCTTCATAAGGTCTGGTTATCTGTGCGGCAGACATGAGGTTTGTCAGCCCCATTTCAGTCTGACCAGGTTCAGCGCTGCATCAAGAATTTTAATGAACCGACACTGTAATATGTATGAAAGATGACACTGAGATGAATTCATGAAAAGCCAAGTCCCCATGAAATATGAACAATTACTTGCAGGCTCCTTGGCCTACTTAGCTCATTTGAAATGTCCATTTCAAAGGCCTTTGTCTTTCCGTGATTCATTTGCAAGTTTGTGCACAGATTTTCATCATATTTAACCAGTTTAAAAACCAAAGGAGCTATTCACAATCAAACAGTTCAGTGAGCTCCGGTTGATAGGGGCAGAACCAAGGCCAGCCAGAGCTTAAATCTTCATTTGGCTATAGACACACGGATTTCCTTGTGTATGTGTGTGTGTGTTGGGGGGGGGAGGACTTGAAAAGATGAGCTTGTATATGCTGATTCGGTCATCTGTCTCAGTACAGCCCTATGAAAGTTATTAATATTTTGTCCTAATGACATCATCCTCTCTCTGGTAATAATATATATTAGTTTTCATCTTCCAAATAGCAATGTCAGGGTTATCCTTTTTTGGAAAACTTTAAATGTGTCAGAAGATATGTGTTGTGCTAGTCGGCTTTCCATCGCTGTGACAAAATACTGGAGATAATCAGCTTATAAGGAAGAAAGGTCAACTTTGGCTCATGATTTCACAGGTTTCAGTTCATAGTGGCTTGGCCCCGTTGCTTTGGGTCTGTGGAGAGGCATAAAATCATGATGGTGAATATAAGATAGAGTAAAGCAGCCCACCTCATGGTGATTGGTAAGCAGAGAGGGAGGTTGGGGCTAGGATCCTAATATCCTCTTGACGGGCATGCACCCAATGACCTAACTTGCTTCTGGTAGGCTCCACCTCTTAAAGGTTTCACCACCAACCAATAGTAACTCCAAATGGGGCCACATCCTCCACACGTGAGCCTTTGGGGGACAGTGATGATCTGGAGCATAACGTGTTGAAGTTAGGAGTAGCCTTTTTAAGATCTCGCCTGTTTGTATGTGGTACCCTAATCCATTCTCCAAATCCTGTATACTTTTAATGAACCTCAATTGTGGTATGTCTATGCATTTTATGCACTAATCTAGATAGCTCAGGATGTTTCATATACTACTAACCACAATTGTTCTCTTGCTCTCTAAGGTTCTGGACCTTATATTACTATACACATTAGCCCCACTGTTACTTCATGTTCCTTGCTTAGCAAATGCTGCTTCCCACCTTAAGGACACAGTGTCCCCACTTAGCTTAAGTGCAAGGAAAATGCTTTTCTTTCATGCTTGTTTTTTCTACATTGTAGTATTTCAAACATACAGGACACATAGAGAATAATTGGTAAAATACTCATGTGCTTTCTATTTGACTTAAATGAGTTTTATTATCTGATCTTATTTGACTTAGATCTCTTATTTAAACAAACAAAAATGTCCACGAACAGGTCCGTTAGAAGAACTCAGCATTTGCTTCCATCTCTTCTTATTTCCTTCTACAAAGAAAATAACTATCATAAACCTGGATAATAGAACCCCCATGGAGGCTTCAGTACAAATAAAATGCACATGTGTTTTTAAAAACAATATGCAGTACTGTTTTCAGGTTAAGTGGTGTCATTCTGGCTATATACTTCTGCAACATGATTTGTTTTTTACTTATGATATATCCATATTATACTTATGAAAATTCATGTGGTTATATAAAGTTTTATTTCATTCATTTGTACTCTTGCTTCCATATGGAATATATTTACATTATGAATATGCTTAATTATTAAATCAATTTCCTTTTGTAAAGTAATTAAGAGGTTTTTATTGCAAATATTCATTTAAAGATAGTGCTGCAGTGAATATTCTTTCCTTTTCTTTCTTTCTTTCTTTCTTTCTTTCTTTCTTTCTTTCTTTCTTTCTTCTTTCTTTCTTTCTTCTTTCCTTCTTTCTTTCTTTTTTCTCCTTCCTTCCTTCCTTCCTTCCTTCCTGCCTTCCTGCCTTCCTGCCTTCCTGCCTTCCTGCCTTCCTGCCTTCCTTCTTTCTTTCTTTTTTTGTAGTATTGCGGATTAAACCCAGGGACATTCTACCTCTGAGCTACCTGCTCAGCTCTGTGTTATTTTTTGTTTTGAAACAGGCTCTCACTAAGTTGCTGAGGGCCTCGCTTACTTGTGGAGGATGGCCTTGAACTTGCGATCTCCTGTCTCAGCACTGGGTTTACAGGTGTGCACCACCATGCCTGGCTTGTGAATATTCTTTGATATATATGAAAGAGTAACTCAAAGGTATGTAACTAGGATTGCAAGAACTGAGTTGAATGGGAGGTAGACCTTCCAACTTGACTAGATTATTCCCTAGTGCACTTGCATTTTCTAGACCACTTAAAGTCAATGAGAAGTCTGTTTTCCCCATGCTTACCCATACTGAGCTTTTATTCAATCCTTAACAGCTATTTATTGTGTGATTCCCGGGAGCTAGGCACTGTTCTAGGTGTGAAGACACAGCAAGGAAAAATGAAAGCTTCTTGCCTTCATGGAATGGTTTCATCATGTTTAAATTCGTGTCATTGTGCGTGAAACAGTAACTCCTAGATGTTTTAATTTGTGTATCTCAGATTAGTTTTGAGATTAAAAATGTTTTTTATAATTTTGTACACTGTGAATTGCTTATTTGCAGCTTTGACAATGTTCAAATACTGATAGTAATTTTCTTATTGATAAGTCAGCTTTCTTTATTTTGTATTCTAAATCTTTGTCACTTAGATACCTTGAGAATATTTGCTCCCAGTCAATAACTAACTTTAAACTTTGTTTGTGGTGTTATTATTGAATAGGAGGATCTAATATTCATTCAGTTGATTTTACTTGTCTATTTTTTAGGGTTTTTGTTTTTTGAGCTTAAGAAAACTCTTCAAAGTAGCAGCTTTTGATATGTTAATTATTTTTGTTTTTCATTTTTTATTAGTCTCTGTTTTTTAATCCCAATTTTGTTTCATTCTTTGTATATTATTTAGATTAGTTTTAATTCGAATTTCTAATTTACTGAGTTAAACAATCATTCACTTTAAGCCTTTCTAATTTTTCAAATAAAAGTATTAGTTCTAAGCCTTTTCCAGCCAAACTCATCATGTAAGTTTTGATGGTTATTTATAAATGTTTGTAAATTTTCATTATAATTTCCTCAATCATTAATGAGTCATTTGCAAATCTATTTTTCATTCTAAAACATATTGGATATTTTCAGCTGCATTGTTTTTTCTTATTTAAATTACCTTATGACTGATGACCATCTTTTCTAAGACATCCATTCTATGAAATTTATTATACTTTCCTTTGTTACCTCATTGATGATAATTTTCAGTGCTATATTTTCCTATGAAAGCAATATATTCTTATTTGTATTTCTCCTTAAGAATTCTTAGTCATTGTGTAGTCTTAAATTTCCTTTATTGTATTCTCATCCATAAAGAAAAGTATACACGGGTATAAAATTCTAAGCTGTCACATTTTTTCTTCTGCACTTAAAAGCAATTACTCCATCGATTTCCGACATCTATTATTGCTGTTAGTTTGCTATTAGTTTGTCAATCCTCTATAGGAAAGTAACTTTTTTTTGTTCCCAGCTGCTTTTAAGATTTTCTCTTTATCTTTCATATTTATGATATAATACATGTAGGTGTATGATTGTATTTGTCAATTTTTCTTGATTCTCGGAGAGCACCATTGATCTGAAAACATCTTTTTCCCCTCTAAATCCTGTTTGTATCTTTCAATGTAGCTTCTTGGTCATTTTCTTTGTATTCTTTTGCTAACATGTCTATTGATATGTTTGAGCTACTCAATTTCTTCTCCGTTTTGCCTGCTGTTGCAGATACTTAAAATTTTTCTTTTGCTTTCATTAATGAGCTTCATCATTTTATCTGCTCGTTTCTTTTCTCTCCGTTTTCTCTATTATATTGAACCTATCAATCGTGCTTTAAAGTCCTCGTTAGTTATTCTGGATTGTTTTTGGTATGGATTTTGAGTGGCCCGGGTCATCTGTACTTTGGCTTCTATCTTTTCTCTTGATTATTAATCATATAGTCATGGATTTTTGAATGTCTAGTAACATTATATTCTGGACATTGCAAAAGAAAGAGAATTCATATGTCTTTCATTGTAGTGGACTTGCCTTTCCTTTATTAGGTAAATATAATTTGGGCTGATCACCTCTATTAAGTCAGGGATTAATCTGGATGTGAAATAGGCTACAGTTTTACCTCTCCTTCCCTATTTCTAGTGCATGACACTCCATGGCTTTCAACTGAAAATATTTTTGAAGGCCTTTAAAGAAGGGGAAGGATAGGAAGATTCAGATCTGTCCTCAATAGTTTTTTTTTTTTCTTTTTGTGGTACTAGGAATTGAATCCAGAGGCATTCTACCTCTAAGCTATACACCCAGACCGATTTTTCTTTTTATTTCTTATTTGGAAACAGGGTCTCATAGGTTGCTGAGAGCCTCACTAAATTGCTGAGGCTGTCCTCGAACCTGTGATCCTCTTGTCTCAGCCTCCCAAGTACTAGGATTACAAACGTGCGCCACCACATTTGGCCTCAGTAGGTTTTTAGTTTAGCCTTGGGCTCCTGCCCCAAAGTTGTTGTTTTTGTACCGGGAATTAAGGCAGTGGCATTCTACCTCTGAGTTACACCCCCAGACCTATTTTATTTTTTGTTTTGAAGCAAAATCTCACTAAGTTGCAGAAGCCCTGGCTTTGTTTCTGAGACTGGCTGCAAACCTGCAATCCTGTCTCAGCCTCCCACATACTGGGATTACAGGTGTGCACCATCATACCCAGCTGCCAAAGTATTTTTGAGAGAGACACTAGCCATATATGACAATCCTTCCGGTATTTTGTTATAATAATGAAACATTAATACATCTGAATTCTGAGAAACTCTCATAATCCCTTTGCAGTATTATTTTCTTCCTCTATTTACAAATAGTTTTTTCAATCATTATCAAATAATTATTGATACTTTTTAAAGAACTTAGTAGGTGTCATGCTTCGTGTTGTACTGTATTTAATCATTTAATTCCCATTTAATGCTCAGAATAATTGTGAGAATTAAGTTATTATTGTTCTCACTCTGCATTTGAATAATATTCAGTTATATGACCTCCCTAAATTTTTGCTAGTAAGGCATAGAGCAAGGATTTGAAATGAAAAAATGTCTGATTCCCAAGCACATGTTCTTGACCATTAGATTAAACATTTTTAAGAAGTACTATTACATCCTTGACTCTTATGTCATGATTTTATTGTTTTATTTCCAGTGTTTTTGAAAGAGTTGATTATATTTGCTTTTTACAGTTGACTGCTGTCTTGCTGCTCATGACAGGACTTCCACCCATGCTGCTTTATTACAATAGTCTCAGCAAGGCTCGCCCTTAGCCTCTTCGTTTTGTGTTATGTTTTTTAAATTTTAATTGAACCATAATTCACTGATGCAAAGTTGCACAAGACAAACATAAACACTAAACTCAATAAATCATTACAAAGTAAACACGTCTATAAATACCACTACATTCAAGAAATAGAGAATTTTCATCTCCTGAGAGCCTCCCTCATCTCCCTCCAAAACTACCAAGCTTTCCACAGTTGTAACTCTTTTTTTTTGTTTTGTTTTGTTTTGATACTGGGGATTGAACCTAGAGGCATTCTACCTCCAAGCTACGCCCCCAGCCCGATTTTATTTCTTTTTGGAAACAGAGTCTCACTAGGGTTCTGAGACCCTCGCTAAGTTGCCAAGGCTGGCTTTGAACTCTGATCCTCCTGTCTCAGCATCCCAAGTACTGGGATTACAAGCATGCACCACCACGCCTGGCGGTTGTAACTCTTAATGGGATAGTTTTGCCTGTTTTTGAACACCATATGAATTGGAACCAGAGTACTTTTTATTTTTTTATTTTCTGGCTTCTTTTGCTTATCAATTTAAGAGTAATCTATGATGTTACATAGAGCTGTAGTTAATTTTCATTGCTTTATTGTATGAATATGCACAATTTGATCATTTTAACAGCTTTATTAGGACTTAGCTGACATACTAGGAACCATACATGTTTGAAGTATACGATTCATTAAGTTTTAACAAATGGATAAATTTTAAAACTCTCATCACAAGAAAGATAATATATTCACTATCTCCCCAAAATTTCTAGTGTGCTTTTTCAACTCTTGCCTTCTACCCTGATTTTCCACAGCCCCAAATAACTGGTGATCAGCTTTCTATTACTATTATTTGCATTTTCAAAAAATTTTGTATAAATGCAATCATATATTAGGTGCACTTTTTGTATCTGGATTCTATCATGGCATGCTTAAGATTCAATCAACAAAAAAGCCTATTTCTTTTCATTTTTGAGTAATATTCTACTTTATCAATATATAAGATTTACTTATCCACCCACCTGCTAATAGACATTTCAGTAATTTCCAGTTGTTGGCTTTTACAAATAAAGCTATTATAAATATTTATGTCTAAGTCTTTGTAAGGACATGAAATTTATTTCTCTTAAAGAAATACCTATGAGAAGATAACTAAGGCATATTGTAATCGTCTATTTAATTATTTAAGAAACTGCAAACTGCTTTCCAATACTTGGACAGTCAATATTTATTTTAGGCATTCTAATAGGTGGGTACATTTTATTCTTATCAAGTTTCTATAGCTGATGAATAGTTGGATTCCAAAATTGCTGTGAATATAAAAACAACAATGCTTCTAAAAATAATATGTGAGGACTTATTTATGATTTCAGGATATAGAAAGATTTCTTAGAATTCCATTGTGTGTATTTCCCATAATTTTGTGATCCATTCATCTGTTGATGGACATCTAGGTTGGTTCCATAATTTGGCCACTGTGAATTGTGCTGCTATGAACATGGGTATGCATATATTACTGTTGTTTTCTAGTTTCAATCCCTTTGGTATGATACCCAGTAGTGGTATAGCCAGATCATATGGTGGATCCATTCCCAGTTTTCTGAGGAATC